>OMLP01044386.1:208068-218176 GCA_900302685.1 Spondyliosoma cantharus
AGGGCTCTGGATGTGACTGCATGACATCTCTTAAGTGTGTGTGTGTGTGTGTGTGTGTGTGTGTGTGAGAGAGAGAGAGAGACAGAAAAGAGAGAGGAGGGAAGAGAGAGGGAGGATGGGGGGAAGGGCCTCAGTCTGCAAGATCAGCACAAGTGGAATTGCATTGATTCAGTTAACTGCAGAGTTGGAGCGTGATGTGGAATTCTGTTTATCAAGGGTGGAGTTTACGCGATAGGCTCCATTTTGATCTTATTTTTCTACATCGCATCCATAATCAGTCCCTGCTCTCTTACTTTCGGCAAGAAAATATCAGATCATCTTTATACATATAGCTTAGCCCCACCTGGAGTTTCCTATTTGCAGCAAAATGAGCAGATATGTTCCTTACTGATTAAATGTCTCGATTTAAACGACCACATGATGTATTTCCCAAGTGTCTTCTGTGCCGAAAACACAACTAGAGAGGCTCGCACTGCTCATATGTGACGGCACTGGCAGATACACACTGTAGACATCATCATAATCTGTAATAATCTGCAAGATCAGATGTAAACAGCTCCAATAATGTTGGAGATATGTGCCGCATATTCCGAGTAAATACAGACTCGTGTTTCATATTCAAACTGGAGCCTCTGGCCCAGAAACAACATCTGCTGAATCTTAACAAAGTGCTAAATAAATCTCAAACATTGTACTAATTATAGGGAATAAAGCACAGAACTGCTAGCTTTGTGTTTGGCTGCTTCTCATGAATGAGGAGGGTTATACTGAAGATGTGATGTATTTATTGTACTGAAAGTACATTCTTTCACTGGCTGATGTTCCCATAATATAAATCTGTTTCACATCAGAAAAGATTGGCCAATTATACTTAAGAATGGATGGTGTTTTATGTGTTTAAATGCAATCTACGTGCAGTCTGTACATGTTCTTGGCATCCAGTTAAGATACACGTGTTGTAATTGAATGAGGTTCTCTCTTTAAAATGTCGCAGATGTATATTTTCTTTTCTCCGTTACCTCTCTCCCCCTCTCTTTCCTTTCCTCATTTCTCCGTCTCGCTGTAGGGAATTTGTCTCTGAGGGTTTATCATGACTGCCTCATATTTCCCCCCCTAGTTTGTCATTTTGCTGATCCAGACGCTTTTTCATATTTCAGTATTCTTATCATCCGCTGGCAGTAAGATGATCCATTTCACTTATTTCTTAGAAGTGTGACTGTCGCCTAAGTCAATATCTACAGAATGAATTCAGTGAATGGAGGGGCCGGCCGAGGAGGGGCAGCTAGTTAGTGGAAGCTGTGGTGGTGGTGGTGGTACTGGTGGAGGAGCAGGACACTTTTTTTTTTATCCAGAGTCAGCAAGGGTAAAATGTCAAGCATTTCTTAGGGAAGCTGCTCCATAGGATTCCATTGGAAGCTTTAATCTTAATTGAGAGCATCGCACATTGATATTCCATAGGCCTCTTTGCCCTTCGCCTCTCAGCTACTTTCATTTAGAGGACAGCCGTACTGCACTAGAGCATGGGGATTGCTTTGTCAGACAGCCAAAAGGCCAAAGGCAAGGTCAACATCTCTTTGTGACGGTGGCTCGCTATGGAGTGAAGGCATCACCTCCTTGATGCTGTCACCGCTTTCATGAAACATTTCCTGAAGAGGAACTGAATGAATTGTATCGCATTATGACCTTATATTGGCATGTGATATTAGGGAGGACTCTATAGGTGTCATTTATACCGGGGACAAGTTGCCACCACGTTTTGAAAGGGCTGATTTTGTCCCCATCACTTTTTAAAAGCACAATGAGTTAGAAATAGCTTACACCAAGAAATGTTAACGGACAAATCAGATAAAATGAAATCTGATGAGGGCTATTATGCATAATTTTTTATTCAGTAATGATCTGCTCTGACGTCAAATGATCCCTCCGTTACATTGCCTGAATTCCCTAAAAATGTTTTTTTTATCTGAGCCCTTACGTCTCCACTGCTTCTCGACAATATTTTAGTTTATTATATTAAAGAAAAAAATATTCAGTGTATTTGTAAGTATTATGATAATAGAAAGTTATACTATCTTAATAACTAATCAATTAATAATGAACTGATAGGGTTGAGTTGGAAATCAAACAGTTAATTGTGTCTTAAAAAATAAATAAAATATCTATTATCTAAGCATATGTAACAAAAATAATTTAGCATTTGCATAACAAATCATATTCATATTATTTACTTGACATTTTCTGTCAATTGTAATGGAAATATTTGAGAATAGAGTAATTATAGTGCTCAGTTTCAATAACAACAATATTTACGTAATCCAAATCAGCAGTATGTTTTGCACTAAATGTCATGCTGTTGACGCCATCGTCCACCGCAACAAAGAGAACGTCCTCCGTCCCCATGTGAAATCGGCAACATATTGAACCTTAATAGGGTGGAATTTTCTGAATATTGTAGCAGCCGTGCTGTCACATGTGACCATAAAAACAATGGTGTCACAGAGGCATTGGCCAGAGACTCTTTTCACAGCGTCCTAACCAAAAGACAGGGGGAAAAAAACACCATGACAAGAGTTCACTACTATGTTTTCTGGTCAATTATTGTCGTGCTAGCTTCCGTCTGCAGGTTTGACTGGGGGCGGGCTCCTATTGTGACAATTATTTTTGAGAATGATGAATGGGGAATGGGGAAGAATAGGGTGTTGATTAAATGAAGTAAAAACATTCAGTAAATACAGCACATTTGTCTTGTTAAATAATGTCTTGTTTTCCCATCAAATCTACCAAGGATTCTAATTATATTTATCTAATTTTCTTGTGGTTTTAGCTCAAGGTTACTATTGAATTGACTTATGACTTATATGCCACGGTACTAAAATGTTATTATTCCGATCTACTTACTCATGTTAACTCACTACATTTTTTTTTTTAAGTTTAAGATTTCACAGCTTTGAAATTGATTCAGTATTTTGCGTGAAAAATGTTTCACCAAAAATGTTTTGTATATTTTAGTTTCAGTTTGATTAGTGTAATTTTACAGCTGCCTGAGCAGAACGATGATTTCATGGACTGAAGGAAGCCCCAGAGATTATTCACTTATAGTTAACTGAAATAATCATTTGACTCTAAATGCAAACTCTCCACAGAGGAAGAGATCAATGCCTCGTCGGTGTTGGAAAGCTCCCAAATTAGTGTTTGGTGGCTCACGATAGGTGCAGCAGCATCCCCTAATCCTCAAACAAAGGAGCACTAACTGGCCCTAACAGAGGCAGCGATAAGGCCCATGTCATCAAGTAAGGTGAGGAGAGGAGGAAGGTGTGGGACGGCAACGCTCTCGCCACTCCTGTGGGAAGACTCGTCATGCCACCTTTCCAGAAGTGATGAAAACAGATGGAAATAAACATACGCACACACACACACAGACACACACACACACAAACCCCCACAAACCGTTTACAGATGAGCGCACAGCCCCTATCCGTGGGACTGAGGACCGAGCTCGCCTCCATTTCTCATGCTCCTGCCTCAGCCTACTGCTGACACAGATATACTGTAAAGAGATAGCAGCACAGATAGGTATGCACGCTCACGTCAAAGACGCCCCGGGGGTAGGCAGGTCTGAAAACACAAAGAGTGAGGGGATAACATACGATCCATCTGACACACTTTTCTTATTAATCTCAAATATTTATGTGACACTTTCGGCTGATTTGGGGAAGCTACGCTCAAGATAACAAGTTAAAGTCTCTGCAGCAAACTCAAGTGTTCCTTCTGCTGATGAAACACCGAATCAGGATTAAAGGATTAGTCCTTCAAAAAAGATTTGTTTTACTAGCACACATATGAATAACAGGTTCCTATGGAGGGACTGCAGCCTCTGACAGATTTATCAGGTGATCAGGGCTTGATAAAGCTTCACAGAAGCTGCTCCTATTTCAAAGTCCTCTCCTCTGGTTCTGTGGGAAAGACAGGCGCTCCTGCTTTCCACTCCTTCCACCAATCAACCACAGCAGCCTTTACTAAACACCTCGGCTGCCACTGATGAATCAACACAGCGAGCCTCCCAATCTATTCAGACAACAAAGCAACTAGACTCCTCAGCAGGACATTGGGAAAGAATCTTTAAAGAAAGGGTCCACTATATCACACGGATCAATAAAATCTATTCAAACCAGGCGGTGATACTTTACTCTTTCCAATACCGCAACCTGCTTTTGAACTTATCCGGAGACACGAGGACATTATCCAAAATAAGTGTTTTCTTTCAATTTCATATTTAATCACCTCCTTAGAACGGACCCCAAAGTTTGCTGTTCGGCAACATTTTCTCCAGCAATTCAGCAATCGATTACACAATCAGCATTTAAAAATAATCACTAGCATTAAATCATATCGATGCTGGCAGTTTTATTTTAGGCAGTTGCAAAGAGAGCAGCTTTCATTTTTTGTGTGGAAAGAGGATGCGTGGGGTCCACACATGAGTCAAGGCTGTTCCTCTCCTCGGGATTTAAATATAGCCCCACTCACCATTACTGCTGTCACTCACAGACTTATAGTGACCTTCTGACCTCGCCTGTACAAAAGAGACTTGAAGCTGACACACTCACTCCAAACGTTTTTCAACTAGCGCAGCAAACAGAAGCAGAGACACATTTACATTTTTTTTTCTGGGTTTTGATGCTATCAGTGTGCAGCCTGATAGGTATCATTTATCTCATTTGTCTAAGGACAGTGTGAGTACACGGGAGGCAGGCAGAGGGGGGGTTCCCACAACTATTGGACAGTTGAACGCTTCTCAACACCTGACGTGCAGGCTGAGGTCAAAGTTTGTTGGGTTACAACTCACAGGCCACCTACATGTGTTGTTGTTCAGCTCGGACATGTTGGTGCTGCATGCCATTGCTCTGCCACGTGTGGGCGGTGTGTTCCTTCACACGATTCACTTTTCTTTCTCTGACACCAGACTGTGGCTTTTGAAAAATCATTTGCAGTTTTACATCAGTGCATTCATACCAGTTGGGTTTTTTATTTTGCTGCGTAAAGGCTACAAATACTTGTAATGTCAGTTAGCAATCAGCTGCATCATGTGATAAATAATTAAGAAGCACAATATTATGCAATTCAGTATAACATCACAACAAATTACAGCCTCACACATACTCTAAGAAGCCTTCACAACAGTTCAGGGAAGCTGCTACAATTACTTTGGTCCAAACTGAAATATTTCAACAGTAATTAGATGGAATTAAATCCTATACAGATATTCACGTCCCCCTCAGATATACATTACATACATTTATAGTTTGCTTGGTGACATTTCAGTGACAACATCACAATGAAATGTGTATTCTTTTATGGTAAAATGTATACTTATACTTATGTAGACAAATAATTTGAAGAAAGGTTCAGAATAAAAGTAAAAACCCCAACAAAAACTAAACAAAAAAAAATGTAAAGTGCTCTACAGTGTGCGCCCAGCAGTACTGCCTAATGTTAGCTAGCTAGCATTAGCGACATTAACATTAGCTAGCGTTAGTGACTTTAAAGCTAGATAGCAAGCCTTAGCAATGTTAACATTAGCTGTCGCTAGCAACGTTAACGCTAGCTAGCTAGCATTGGCATCGTTAGGAAGGATCAAAAAGCCCAAATGGATGAACTGTTTATGACCTGCTCAGCAGCAAAAACAGTGGTGAGCAAACAGGAGCATTTAGCAGTTTAAAAGCCAGATATTTCTCTCAGGAGCTGGCGAAAGCTGGGGTTGGTAGGATTGCAGAAACCACCCAAAGTAAGCTACAACGGGGAAAGAAATCTCCTTCATTCAAGCTTCTCTCCAGAGCCTCTCCTCCAAAACACATAAACGTGCACTCCCTGACTACACTGCCTGGTGTGTAAGTGGCTAGTTTGCTATGTTCAACAAGCCATCTTAGCTGTCTTAGTCTAATACATACATAAACAAACAGCTCTGTTAAAAGCCACAATTATATAAACATATGCAAAATAGCAATGTACCCTGGTCCAAAACAGCTCCCGGACCTCTCAGTCCCTGCTCTTTGCTGTGGCTGTGTGCTTTGTGCTAGCATTGGGAAATGTTGGCTGCGCTTTAGCTGCCATTATTGTGCCACTAGCTTGCTAATAGCTTTAGCAATACAAGCAGATTACTAGAGGCTTGTGACCCTCACTTTAACACCAAAATATTGATTGATGTGTAAATAAGCAACTGCTAACATGTTTGCCACATACCACTTGTAAGTGTGACCAGTCAACTAGCAGGAAGTCACTGCTCCCACCCAAGATATTCTCCGGCACAAAATTAACCCCAAGTAAGCCCCATAAAAGCACAACCTTTCTTGTTCATACTTTGGTTTTTGTGCCAATTAAAAAACCTGATACAATTTCATGGTGGGTAGATATTACCTTTGAGCAGAGCCAGGCTAGCTGTTCGATCCAGTTTATGCTAAGCTAAGCTAACTGGCTGCTGACTGTAACGTCCCAAAGGCTTAAACTGATCCTTTTAAAAGATGGTTACATGACAGTGTTGCATTGATAATTTCTTTGCCAAACAATCAATAATTGATATTGGACTGATTTAATAAAGCATAGTAATATAGTGAAAATTCTTAGTATTTAATGCATTTGTCATAGTTGATCACATGCAAGTAACCATGGGAATTTAATTTCTGTGCACAAGACAAGAAGCAGATTTATGTGACGGCTGGCAGTTTCAACTGTTGGTCTTAAAAGTGAACTCTATCTTACATTCAGTGAGAAATCTTATTACACCCTTCATAAACCTTGTTGTTTACTTGTAACCTTTCATTTAATTTTTTTTGAGAAGTTGGGGTTTCTTTTTTTCTTTCTGCCGTTAAATCCCAGAACAAAGTACTTCCTGTATCTTGGCCACAAAAAGAGCAAACAACTATATGGGTTCACTGTAGCTTAAAGGCCTGCCTCCACTGAAATAGATTCCTTATAAGCTCTGTGTTGGCCAATCTCATGCTTCTCTCCCTGTCAGTCCAACCACAGCACACAGTCGGTTGTTCCTCAGTTGTTGTAGCAGAGGCTTAACATCGAACATGATGACAAAGATGGCCATAGAATCAAAGAATGGGCGTGTGAACGCTGTTCTGCCAAGTCCTCCAGCTGCGGAGAAGCCAAAGACGGATACGGCTGCGCTAAAGTCAGCTGAAAGGACAAATAATATGGCTTTAAGTTTGGCATACTGCTTCTGGGAACCATGACGGAAGAGTTATGACACAAGGGAGATGTTAACATGACACATTAGTGGAAGATTGACACACCCAATTCCTAAGAGGCCTGTGAGACTTTACCAGAACGTATGACACTGCTGCCATATTCTCATGTCAGCGACACCCGCAGAAACTTATGAAGAAGGGTGTTGAATGGTACATGTGCAGTGACAACTGGAGTTTCAATTTCAACCCCCATCTGTTCTTTCTCACTCTCACACACTTCTTGCAGGAAACTATATTCAACCTAAAGTGTGTCAGGAAAATCTAAAACATATAACAACGTATCTCCTACACAGGAATGCAAATCACTAAAAAAACATGCTCTCTTCTTTTCCGTTGCCTAACAGCAGCAAGAACTGCTTATTTTGTCATCTGCAGTGTCACCAGTCCCACCGTTACTTTTCCTGGATGCAAGTTTGTTATATACCAGAGACATAATATGGTCCCAGAGGGCTGGACCTGCTTTCCAGGTTCTGTTAAACCTGCGAGGATCCACATGCTGGTGTCTGAGCAGGAGCTGACCCTTAATCAGCCAAAGTTTTGCCAACAGCAACTGAGAGCCACAATTATCTGCCCTATAGATAGGTGGGTTGTATACTTGGGGGCCGGGGGCTGGGGAAAGGGAAGAGGCTGTCAGGAGGGGGGGAAGAGCCTGAGCTAACCTCTGTGGCTCGTGTTTCTACTGTGCACTAATGGACGCCTGTCATCATTATGGACAGAAACAGGAGGGCGCCTGCCAGCTGCATGACCCCCATAAAACAGAGCAGGAAATCCTAGCAGGGATTGAAAGGGAAAGAGATCTCCTCTCTTCTTTTTTCTCCTCTTCTCTTTAACGAGCATTCCTCCACTCTCCGGCCTCTTATTTGTGCTGCGAAACTGCAGTGTCACTCATGAAACGGGAGCATATTATGTGCATCCATCGTAGGAGCGAGAGTCAAGGTGTTGAGGGTGCGGTTATTAGACGATTAGTCACTTTCACATCAGCTGCACAGTTCATTTACCCCTGTTGTGCAGGCTAGTAAAACCTCTCTGTTTTTCACCTCTGTTAACGGGCTGTTTTATAATGTTTCTGTCACGCTGGGAGGAACCTGTATAATCATTACATACAGTAGTTCACCCTTTGCTCTGTAACTGAAGTCCAGGGTCTGTAATGTGACAGGACTTTGTCACACTTCTCTCGGTGGTGTCCGCTTAAACGTGACAAGCGCTTTATCAGAGGGCCTTCCTATCAGATCCCCAGGAGTTCATGCACAAACACGCTGAACACAATGTCCCCAGGAAGCCAGATTCCTTATTACAGCCAATAAGATAGCAGGAGAAGCTTTATTGTAGCTCTAAAGCTACACATTAATCCACTCTGTTGGAGCCTGCAGAGCCCATCATGTGATAACTTTAGTCATTACCAGCAGTACAATCATAATTACTGTGGAATCTTTCAGGATGTGGCAACACAGAAAAAAACGTTTCGATATTCCAAGTAGCAGCTAAGGCAATCATACAAGGGAGAGACACATTTCTGACAAAGAAAAAAAGCCACCATCACATGATTTTACTAATAATATGTGCCTCTGTGTGACAGAGCAAGAGAGTACACATGAACGTCTTATAACTGCATACGCATGTCTGCGTGTATGTATGAGTGCCATGTCCATGGAGACGTCTTTGTGCGTGTGTGATCACTGCATGATTCACAGTGTCACAACCGTGCACAGAAACGACTGGACATCCTGACCGGAAACCACAGCCGCCGAAACTGCGTTTTCCTGCGACATACAACCCAACACTCTCACAAAGAGTCACTTGACTGGACCCTCATATAGGAAGTGAAAGAGGAAGCCCCTCGTCCATCCTGTCCTCCATCCCAATCTCTGCACTGCGCTTCACGTGAAGCCGCTCTTACAGACCGGCCCCAGTATGAGCCACTTCTGTTGCAAAACAACAGCAAAAGAACTGGCTGAGGCTGGAAACGGCTTGCTAATGGGGGTCAAATGTCTGGTCAGTTGACATTCAGCCACAGAAGATAAGTGACAAACATTACAGATAATGCAAAACTCGCCAATTGATCAACAGGGTTTGTTTGAAACAAAAGAATATTTACTCAGCTGATCAACCAGCCATTTTGTGTCTAATCTCTGACAGGTTTTGTGACAGTCGCTCAGGAGCTCTTCAACAAGATACTCAGTGTTTACACAGCCAAGCTGGACCAAATCAACACTGTCCAGAAGAGATGGGTATGATATCACAGATGGAAGCGGTGAGTGATGTTGGACTGTGGGCTCTGTTGGCCCCGGCCTTCCCTCATGGCTCGAGGCCTCTGGCTGTGTTCATTGGTGACAGTGTACGTAGCCTGGCAGCCTGCATTCCTCTGCCTCTCCCCACACAATGGTGAGTATCTGCAGCATTCCTCTGTCTGTGTGCGCTGTCTGAGACGCAGCCAGGCCTTGGCAAACCCCAGCACTCAGCCAAGAGGTTGGCATTATGTTTAACGGATTTTGACGGACACATTTTGAGTGTTTTTCCCCCGAACGGCAGCCATCTATAGGTGTTATTTAGTGTTTAAACGTGTGTCATCATTAAATCCAGAATGAACAGCTTGTCATGTTAGTCACCATGTAATAAAAGGGCGCAAAGATTTTGAAATTAAATCAGGAGATGATGGTGCTTCCCGTTTAAGCTGCCTCATCATCTCCTTCTGACTTTTGTTTCCGTGCAATCGTTCTTTTTCTCCATCTGTTTTTTTTTTTTTTTTTTAAAATGCAAGCGTGTCTGTTCTAAACCATTTTCACTGCTCTTTATCCTTCTCCAGCTATTCGGCTTTCTCTCTTGTTCTGATGCCACAGCCGTGCAGACACCTTTCCCTC
>OMLP01044388.1:0-52450 GCA_900302685.1 Spondyliosoma cantharus
CCGAGGATAAATAAGAGTTTACTATTATCAAACCTGTTCCATCACTTTTCTTCTCAATCCTTTACCTCAGTGACTTCAGCACTTATCTTCATTCCTCTTTCAGTCTAGACAGTGGGTGGTAGAGGAAGTACTTCGGTAGTTATATATGAGGGTAATTATCTGCTGTGTCATTGTATGTGTGTTTGTGTGTCGTCAGGAGGCGAGGGGAGTTCTTTGAGCTCACCAAGAACAGCCAGTTTGTTTGGGAAGATGAACATCACAGAGACTTACTGAGGTGAGTACCAGTCCTCGAAAGAGCACTATCAACGGAGCTCAGTGTTGATGAATGTTCTCAGTCATCCAGGTCATGGTCATTTTAAGTGCTGTATCATAGGCAACTGGACTTGTTTCAGTTTCTTGAAGACGTGTCACCTCTCATCCAAGAGGCTTCTTCAGTTCGAACTAACTGGAGGACAGTTGCAGGCTTTTAAACTCTGTGTGGGAGTGTCCTTACAGAGTCGTTAAGAACACGTGTGAGCTCTGAGTTTCGGAGTCGTTAGGGCCACTTGTGGGTCATTGGCCCAAGAGGCCTTCATGTTGGCTGCTAGGGTTAGCCCAGGTATGAATGGTTGTCAAGCTATCTGGGGAGGGAACTCAGTACTGCATTGTAGGTTGGGTGATAAGTAATGGAGCTCAGTGTTTGGTCGTTGGGTACATACGCTTGCAGTTCATTCACAGCTCAGTCTGGCTGATGATTGATCAAATGAACATGCTGTTGCTCTGCCCCACACACTGGGGCAAAGTTACCCAAGGGGTTGTAGAGGTTGCAAAATCTACGCTGCAGATAACAGAGATGGGCTAACTGTTTCAAGTCTTGACGCTAAGCTAGGCTAAGCACATCCTGACTCAAACTCCAGACTTAGCACACAGACATGAGGTTGATATCAATCTTCTCATCCAACTCTTGGACAGAAGGCATAACATTTCCTCCAATGTTAACTACATGCAGTCACACAAAATATACTCACGTTGACCCTAATTTCACTTAATGCATGAGTGATCAACGTGTGTCAATGTCTCTCCCCTTTCAGGTCAATGCTGATGACTGCATGCGACATCTCAGCCATCACCAAGCCCTGGCCAGTTCAAAAAAGGGTAAGAATCACTTTATTTTCATGAACGCAGTAATGTCTCTGCAGTAAATATTGTGACGCTTTTAATCAGCAAAATGAAAAGCTGAAGAGGAACCTCTTCAAAGGAAACAGAATTAAACTTTATAGCCTCTAAAATAAATAATTTTTAAAAGGATGTCAAGAATTATCCAGACAGCTGCTTCACTCCAAACAATTTTAACGTAAGACTCTGGACTGTCTGTTTAAGAACACAGAACACAATTGTCAGCGAGTCAGGAGTTTTAAATAATTAATTAAGTTTATCAACTGTCCCTGATGTGCAAATGCGCTTGTTAATGTAGAGATACACAAACAGTATTGTTTCTGCTGCTGGGGATCGCTGCAGGTAATATTTTCCTCATTAAGGACGTATTTCACCCCTCTCATCCTACCTGTTGTTGATCAGGAAGATACTTTTTATGACCCCCTTTTTATGACAACAGGAAATAAACATAAAATGGCTCCATACTGCTCATCCAACGTGCTACAAGTCTCCGGAAGCCATGAGATCACAAATTGATTTGAAAGGACATTATTCACACCCTTTACACTGAAATCTTCGCTGCTGCTGCTGCTGCTGCTGAGCTAAAAGCTTTAGCATGTACCCTGTCTGAAGCGGATGCACGAGCTTGACTGCGAAATCAAGGATGCACTACAAAACTTCACCCGATTTTCGACATTGAGGGTGAAAAGATGACTGAACATTATTTTTGGGAGAACTTATCCGTTAATGTTTTCTGTCTGTACTTTTGCTTCCATTAATCGTCTCTTATTCATCTCTGACTTTGCCATTTAACATTCTAGTTACTTCTTAACGCTCTCCCTCCCTCCATCTTTTCACTGTCACACACACGCACACACACACACACACACACACACACACACACACACACACACACACGCACATATATTTGTTCCAGTGTTCTCCTTACCCATCTCAGAGCTTTGTCCCTGTTGTTTCATCTCCCTGCTGACCTTTGCCAGTCTGCACCTCATTAGAAAGCACAGGCACAGTGGAGTGAGGTTCAGACAGGCACACACTCTATATGTGTGCGTGCAGCTGTGTGTGTTGACAAGCGAATCCTCATTAATTCGAACAGCTGTGCCCCCGTCCTCAGATGACACCTCTGAAAACATTCAGGGCAGTAAACATGAATACACATGCAAATATGTTTTCTCACTTATACACACAAACACAAACACACACACACACAAACACACACTCACTAGGGAGGATAATTTCCCCTTTTTTTCTCTTCTCCTCTGCAAGTTTTTGATAATTAACATGTGAATTACAAGATAACTTTGGTTTAGTTTAGCATTTGGTTTTCATATTTTTTAAATTTCCTTTTTTGTTTAGTCCATTGGGTTAGTCCATAGCCAGAAGTGACGAAAGGATGATCCAAAATATGTTTCCCTTTTGCACCAAGTCTGGCCTTGCTCTAAGGTACAGCGGTAACAGAGAGATGGAAAACTTTTGACCTAACCCTCTCCTTACCCTACCGTTGGCGCTGCTGTTGTAAAAAGACGGCCCGACATGGCTACCACTAACGGCCTGTCCAAAGCGAAAAACAACTGCGAATTTGACCTTGGTTGTATTTATAAGTGGCCAGGTTTTTTCTTCTTCTTACTAATCTTGTAGAAGGAATGGCATGAAGCGTCTCGAGCTGGTATCAGGAGGGTAGCAGACTTTGACATATGACCCGTGATCTCCATTGAGTGAACACCCATCCGTTTGCTCTGTTTAACCTGGTTGCTCAATAGCAGACATGCTTCCTTTGTGCCGTGATTCCTCCTTCAGTTTTTTCAGGAAAAATCGAGCATCGTGGCAGACTGAAAACATTAGACTGAGATATAAGGAACCAGTCTATAAATGGGTGGAGCCATTACACTATGCAATCAGTATGTACTTCAGAAAGGCAAATTAAAGCAACAGAGTTGTCCATTGCCAGTTTAACCATCCAGGCGTGACTTCCTGCTACAACCACGTGTTTGGGATGTCAGGAATCAACAGGTGTTCCCTTTCTTTGCAGCACCTAGAATGGCTGACTCAGACTTAAAAGATTACTTGATGATTTCTGAGGTCCCTGAAGTCCTTTATTTACATTTATTTTTATGTAACTGTATCTTTTCTTAGAAGATACAAAGTTTGACCTCAGGCTAGAATCTCACTCCAAAACAGTTACAGTCACGAGCCCCTTTCACGCTGCCTTTTCAAAGGCTCGGTTCACTGTGAACAAAATAAAGGTGCCGTAAAGGGTGAGCCTCTGTTGCGGCGATATTGTGGAATCTCTGTGTGAAAAGGGGCTAATGTCACAGGTAAAGGACGGTTCTGGTTTATTACACCTTGAGTCTTTAATTTTTTATAGCACTCTGGCAAGCAATGTTATTTGTGGGATCTGGGACTGCAGCGACGATGTTAAAAAAAAATAAGACAGGACAAGTAATGCGAGAATCATACAGGTTTTCAAACAAACACGTACTAAACCAATTTGCATTAAAAAATTATTACAGCACTACAGTTTGACCTCCAAGTAAAGTGGTTTAGATAATCTAGCTAAACTGTTGGTTTGTTTACAACCTGTCTGATGTTCTGACCGCCAGTGTTTCTTGTCCCGTTGGATATCGGCACATTCCCAAATCTGCATACATTTTGGCGAATACAATTATTATTGGAATACTACCAAAATTATTATTATTACCAGAATTATGATGCTGTGGAGGTCTCAATATCAAGTCTCCCGATGCTGACTTCGTTCTGATGTAGGTAGCGCTAAACGACCAATGATCCCCACAGTTATGCCAGCCTGATCATGAAAGTTATGTCTGCAGTTTACACAAGCGTCCCTCCAAAATAAATAGTTTGAATTGCAATCATTAATCCAGCAGTAGGTCTTTCACGCTGTTGTTTTTAAGTCTAATGAAGCAGTCCCCGACCACTGGAGCTAACTTGCCGTGCTATGCAGACAAAAAGATTGGGTGTTTTGATTGACATGAGGGTAAGTAAATAAAGGCAAAGTTACTTAGCCTCACCTGTTAACATTTGCCTCATGCCTGGTGTTGGTTTTAGTCAGATATAACAAGCTTTTCTCTCTGGCTGAGTCTCCCCGCCGCTCCGTAGAACTGAACCTTGATTACAGTCAATCAGTGAGCTGCAGATGGCGTTAACACACATACACACTGAGTGATGCTGATTGGAGCCCCAGGCTGCAGTCAGATCTCATTTACCTCTCTGTGAAACAGATGGAGTCCATTAACTTGTGACTACCACTCTTTTGCCAGACCTCTCCCTATTTCAAACTTCATTTTACTTTCCTCTCACTCTCACTTAACTCATCTTTCCAGCTGTTTTCTTGCATGCCTTTGTTTTTCCTTGTTTCTTCAAGCTGTCACAAGTGTTTGTTCCTTGCCGTATTGTATATATGCTTAGTCGATCTATTTCTTTTCCGATCGTTCCTCCTTCTCCATGGAAAAATGTCCCAACCTTGTTAAAATGTCTCTCTGATGCAGATTGCGGAGCTGGTAGCAACTGAGTTCTTCGAGCAGGGGGATAAGGAAAGACGCGAGCTGAACATTGAGCCCAGTGTAAGTGCCAGTGTATCACTTCGGTAGTTATCTGTGTTCCTCAGCATCCTAATCTTAATCTTCATGGACACAAGTCAGTTGTTTGTGCTTGGTTACTTGGCCAGAATTTGGACTTTCCCATCTCCCTAATCTCTGTATTTTTTTTTAATTCTGAATTATATAATGAATCATGTCTCTGTCATTTTGTTTGCGCTTCTGATCCATACAGAGCAACTAACCAATTATCATGGTTTTATCTGGCTTCATTTCTTCAATGGGCCTTTGTGTGTTTTCCTCAAAAAAGAATAAATCAGCAATACATAACCCATAAATCTTCTGCCCCACTTTCTAGTAATATCTTTTTTTAATTGCTGCATTGATTGCAGCTTTATGTGCTACATGTTTCTAAAATGTATTTCTTAGTTATTAAATAATTGTTTGGGCCTTCTCCAAGATATTTCTCTTTTTACGGGGGAAAACAAGTCACTGTTTGATTGAAAGAAAATTAGATATACCTATTTTAATAATTGACTAATCGATTTAGTAACTTTTCAACCAAAAATGCCAGGAGTACCAGACGACATTTGCTAGTTCAGCCTTCTTAAATTTGCTGCTTTGTCATAAATGTCAGTAACTGAAAAATCTTTTGAGTTTGGCCTTTTGAGTATGTGATGTGACATTTCACGGACTAAACAAATGATTGAGAAAATAATCAGCGAATTAACTGATGATGAAAACAACTGTCAGTTTGACCCCTATCTCCAGTCTTGTTTTAAATAATGAATCTGATGCCCATGAGATCATGTGGTAGTGCCCTTTTTATCATTTAGATGCTTTGAAAGGCTGCTGTCAATAGCTGTTGCTCCCTGCAAGGAACTTCATATTCTGTAAAAGAGACTGACGACAATGGGAACATTTGTAATTTGGCAGCATTTGAATACATGTTTGCATTTTGTTCGTTTGGCTTACGTGTCATTTTTTTTCTATCCTTTGACTTCAGGACCTGATGAATCGTGAGAAAAGAGATAAGATTCCCAGCATGCAAGTGTCCTTCATTGATGCCATCTGCACACAGTTATACGAGGTAATGCAACCAACTTAACATTGCGGCGACAGTTTAAGAACAGTGCACACTGAATTTTCCTTCTTAAATAAATCTTTTTCTTTGTCACTGTCGCAGACCTTGGCTGGCATGTCAGAGTACTGCTCTCCGTTGTTGGAAGGATGTCAGAGAAACCGGCAGCATTGGAAGTGTTTGGCTGAGGAATGTGAGAAGGGGCTGGTCAACGGCTTGGTCTGAGCCCAACAGCAGTTTTTTTTTTTTTTCCACCGACACAATTATCCAGGGATAACCCTGTGCAACCTGGTCTCACAAAATGTAATGAAATTGGAATGATACCAATAAGGACAATTCCCGTTTTTTTTATGCACAGAAAGTGTGTATAAAATTCCTTTCCCAACCAGAAAAGGGTATGTGGTAAAAAAAAAAAAAAACATTTTTAAAAAAGCAAGAATAAAAAAACTCTTAAACAAAACACTTAAAGAATAATAACAACTGACACCTTCAGACTTCTTGCAACCCCCTCCTATCTGTAACAATAAGGTTGTACTCAGCAAGTTCATTGCTCAGATCCTGGAACGTGGCAGCATCACTTCTTCACAGAAGAAAGGCTACATTGAACACGTAACTTAGGTGGAAAGTTTGCCAACAGGTGCTTCCTGTCACCTGCTTTCTTTGATAATAGCTGAAAAGAGACATTAAAATAGCAGACAGAAGGCAGACATTGTAAAAGTAAATGATAAAAGAAATGTTGAGCAATAACCAATGACTTAACGTGCATATTTTTGCACATATATTTGCATATATTTGTCCAGTGTCAGCTGGCAGTTGGTCATTAACTTAATTCTTTACAAAATTCGGCGAATAAGTTGAAGTTTTACAGCACGGCCCAAATCTGAACACACGAATGCTCAATGTCTTGTTTTGGTTGAGACCCACAGCAACACTGTATGCACGTTTTGTAGGCGGTGAAAAGATATGTTCCGCAGCACACTGGCTCCGTCACCAGTTCAAATATGTTAGGCTATCTGTTCAATGTACGAAGCTTAAGAACCATGCTAGCAGTCAGGCTTCAGACTACTTAGACACAGCACTGGTTTGAACTAAATGCTAACATATGTACACTAACAGGTTCACAATGACAATGCTCGCATGCTGATGTTTAGGGGACAGTGGTGAGACACTATATGTTTCCGGTATTCACCATCTTAGTTTTGTGTTGTGCACACAAACACAAAGTAACACGTATTTAAATAGTGTGCTTAAATGTGTTTCTAAAAACAAACAGCCAGTGTAGTAACTCAATTTTGGTTTATAGATTAACGCCTTGTTTCCTCTTTTTTATTGTCCTTGGTCGCCGTGTTCCCAGATCTCAGCAACACCTATAGTGAGTACATAACAGATAGAAATAATGGCCAAATTGTTAGATTATCTGAATTTAGCTGATATCTAGCTCCCATGACAAACAAGTGAGAATGTGCGCAGCTTCATGCTCATAACACCTCCACCGTCTTTGTTTCCGAGGTTGTGCCCAATTTTGGCCACGCCTTCTGAAACTCGTCTTCCTGTCGCCACCATTCTTCCATGGCTTTCACTCAACAGTCGCCACTAAGCTATATTTATTACCATAGCCATTTTTATTTTTGCACAGAGTGACTTCCATCTTGAAGTCTCATCTACACTATATTTCTCTCACGCACACTGAATACACAGATATTGTACTTGCGCTGTCTTTACAGTGTCACAATAATCTGATAATCTTAAATATGTGTTTGTTCACAGCACACATGCTACAAGGGTTTGAGTCTTTTGTGAGTCATTTTTTTCACTCATTGTCTTAACTATTGCATATTTATTTTTTGTTTTGTATATTTATTAGAGTTTCTATATTGTAAGGTCATTGTTTTCATCAAGAGCACACAATTCTTTATATTGGAAATGTAGTTTTAATACTTAACAAATAATCCCATCTCTGCTTTTTGAAGGACCTCTCTTAGTTACAACTCTTCAGATGACATTTGGAAATGTATTGTATTGTGTTTGATTTTTTTTTTTTTTTTATGTGTAAGAGCCAAAGACTAGGCCAGCAATTTCAAATGGAAATGGGTCTAGATTTTTCCACTGCCTTGTTGTGATAAATAGGACCAATTCACTACTAAAAGAAAAATCTGTATTTGTCCATATGCTTTTCCCCTATGAGAGGTTGTTTTTTACATCCCATTTTTATAACTGAATGGAGTAAAGTTTGTGTTGAATTGAACAGACCGTGTTCTGATTTACTTTTTTGATGTCTCTTGTATTTCAGCCAACACAAAACCCAAATGGGGCTTTCATATTAAGGACCTGGGCCCAGACCCGAGTGCACTTGACCCCGAGGCGCAGGTGGTTTGATTAGTATGAACACAAGTGTAGCTTACTCTGTTATGGATCATGAAGCATGCCCAAGTAAAAGGTGTTCTCGAGTACGGTTCATATGTACTCAGGTATGGTTTGCATCAAGTGTGAAAGCAACTGTACCAAAACAGTTAAACACACCATTGTGACTGGCTGTCACAGCTGCAGTGTCTCTGGGCTCATTATGTAGCGGACAGGCAGAGTGGCGCAGCAGCAGCAGGGCAGCCCGGCAGCAGCCTGTCTGTCTGCAACCTTTAAAGATCAAAATCAATCTATCACACAGAGCAGAAACCACTTGCTGTCCCTCTGTGTAATGGTTCAAACTTACTAGTGTTTTACAATTCTACTGACACACTGCCAAATATTTCAGGCCACAGAGCAGTGGTTTCCAACCTATTGGTCAGGACCCCCCCAAATGGGGTCACCACCACCTCCAGATGATTTAAGAGATACGAAAAAAAAAAAACATATCTGTAACTGATCTCAACACATGTCCATGTCCATTAGGGATTGGTAACTGGCAAATGGTGATGCTAGTTCTAATACCATATGAGTTTCAGGCCAGAAAACGTCAGTGGGTGGAAAGAGGTAATGCTGAGAAAGGGCCAAACTTGCAAAAAAGTAGGAAAAGATGATAGATTTTTATTGGCACATGATGAATGTGATGATGTGTTTTGTTAATTTTCACAAATAGCTGCTAGTTGCATTAGCATTAGAAAGACTCCACCCAAAAAACAACATATGAACAAGATGTATTCCTCTGCAGTGGTAGTAAACACAACAAATGAGCCCACCAATGAGTTTACTGTATGTACACACACACACACACTGACGGTAGTCTCCTGTGGCTGGTTAGCTCTGACTACCAGATCAACATTTCTATCCATGCTACACTGAGCACTGGTTCATCTCCCATGTGTCGCCTGACCCTTTGGACAAGGTTATCTTAACTGCAACTGAAAACAGCTTCATCAGAAACATGAGGTCGAGCAGGGTTCTATCTAAAGTGCCACACTACACCACACAAAATAAAAACTCCATTTGTTTAGTGAAACATATTTTTCGTTGAGAAATGGTGTGTTAAGCCAGGGCAAAAACAAAAAACACTTTGCCGAAATGATTGGTCAAAAACTGGGATAAAAGCGATTTAAATCATGTTAAAGCTATTAGAAATGTGTCCAGAAAATTTACTAATTCTATAACTTTACAACTTGTAGACTGATCAATTTATAGAAAACATGTATAGTAATTGTGTAGTAAGATGCTTAGTGGTGGTGATGTTTAGGTCATGGAACTGCAATGTAGTCTGTTTATAGCCTAACATTAGATTTTTACTTCTAGTGATTTAATTTATACTTTGAAAATCACAACAGTGGTGTGAAGATTATCCAAGTCAAGTCTTCCTGTCAAGCACCTCAGCCAACTGACTAGCTATTCGCTATCTCACTTTTCACCGCCGCAACTACTGGCTACTACATACTCAGTCAGTTTGAACTGCACCCTGCCAACTGAGTGAACAATTAAACATTTTATTACCAGCAGACCATTCACAATGAAGTATAATATCTGCATCAGGATTGTCACAAATTAAAAAACAACATTATCTCAGCCACTAAATACATGTCATACAAGTAAAATCAGTCAGTATCCTTAGCTGATGATTTTCTCTCAACATGAGTTTGTACCCATGATTGCCCCACTTTCCTCTTGCTTCTACAGCTGGTAACTCATTCCACTTTTTGTTACTTTAGCTCAGCAGCTTGGAGAACTTGGGTCTTATCAGGCACGGTGCAGTCATGAGCCACAACTCTCACGCTGCTTCTCAAACTGTTAGATATTGTCCCATTGGCTCGTTTATAACTCGGGCTGTAGAATATCTTCACTTAAACTCAGTGCTTAGCACAAGAATACAGTCGCAAGGCTGAATGCATGTGTCTGTTTGCATAAAGCACCAGAATTCACACCGTCCATTCATTTCAGTAATAAAAGTGGAGTATAGTAGTTGTTGCTGCTGTGGAGGGACATTTTCCTGTTTAAGAATGCACTTTATCCATTTCCTTGGAGGTATTGGCTTCCCCTGGCATCTCTGCAGGTGCTGTTTGCAGTCAGCTAGCTGGAGGTAGCATTAGTCTTCTGGTTATTTTCTTTCAGTAACCAGTTGTATTTGATTTTGCTAGTGCTTTTTCCTTTCTGGTTAGGGTTAGGGTTTCTGTGACCTGAAGGGTGGTGTTGATGCTTGATTTTAACTAATCTAGGCATCAGGGAGATCTAGTTTGTTTCTCTGTCAACCAACTCTGTGTGAATATAGAAGGGGTTTTATTTGTTTTGCTTTTTGGACTTTATTATTTTTTTTGTTTGTTTATCAGGTAACAAGGCTGATGGGTTGCCATGTTTTTTGCAGGTGCTTGGTCGCTGGTTGGAGGTTCCACTTTCTCTGGCTTTCTTTTGCATGCTATTTTGCTGTGCAGCACTGTGGACTCATTCTCCCCTGTATTGATAATGTTTCCTATCTAATTAGATCTTAAGATATATTTTGTGATAAAATTAGCATTCTTTTTACCTGGTTCATTGGAATTGCTCTTAACATTTTATTAAATATTCTGCTTTTGGAACTGGAAACTCACGTCTCTGCTCTAATTTTTACTGGACTTGTGTACTGCTGGATTTTTTCAGGATTAAATCAACCAACCAAATCAAACCACTTCCGGCTTCAGCCCCGCTCATTTCAAGCATGTATACAGATCATTTGGTTGGCAGAACAGATAAAGATAGTGGTGCACTTGCGTATCTGTACTATTTACATTATCTTATAAAGTTTACGTAAAACAGTGCTTAAATCTAATATTGGAAAATAAACAGAATAAATGTGATACATTAGACAATGCAGTGTCCTGTGTGTCCAAGGGGAAAGAGGGATCTGTAAACTAAGGGGTCCCAGGGGGGACAAACCAAATGCAAAAGCCAAAGCACAAATGCAAAAGCAGAGAGGCAGTTTTCAGATTCAGTGAAATTGGTAAAATAATAGAATAGAAGCCTCATTTTTCAGTGTGATGTCAGAATTACAGGTGTAGTCAACATGGCAGCGTGAGCCTAAAGCCATGGCAAACAAACAATATTGAAGCAGAAAAAGGTCAAGCGACTGCTTAATTTCTGTCGAGTGACACTCAGCCAGCCACACTGTGTGTGTGTGTGTGTGGTAGAACGTCTTGCTCTACATTTTGGCGTCCATGTTAACAGGTTAGAGCAGCCACGCTGGCTGAGTGAGTCGTGCTTCTCATGCCGTGTCAAGCGAGGCTGCAGTGGCACTCAGAAAAGTGATTTGGAGTCTGGCCTGTTTTTAGAGAGACACGTGCTTAGTTCATAAATAGAACTGTCATATCAGCATCAGTGTTTACATACCAGCATGTCACTACAGTTTTAATGTCTGTCACTGTAGAAAATGTAGCAGACATAAACAGAACACACTCAACAGGTACGCTCTTTTTCTTTCCCTCGCCCGCTTTCTCAATTTCCCGCTTTCAACGGGGGCAAATGAAAATCCTGCATAATTTATTGATAATTAACAAAGGCAAAGTATGTAAACAGATACGGGAGGGAGAAGCCGCGCTGCATCAGGGATTCTGTCTACATGGACACAAGTGAGTGAGCAGCAACAGCAGCTGACCCTTCTGGGCCACTGTAGTAAGTCAATCAAGTAGGGCAGTTAGTCAGCTGGCTAGTTTAGCTACACCCACAAACAGTTACACAGCTACTCAACTCCAAAAAGTATTTAAGGGGTGAAACAATAAATTGTGAATAAAACTCCAGTGCTTAAACTGTCTGCCGTCCGACAATCTGCAAGGCATTAAAGTGCCACCCACAAATCTCTGAAAATGAAAAATAATATATAGTAATTAAGGATCCTAAATATTTAGACAGCAATTCATATTAATAGCAGCTTTTTGTAAAAGCACAAAACATCCAGCAGGCCAAATTAAACCTGGCTCAACTTTGGGCAGTGCTGCGGTCTAGTCCAGTGGACAACAATTGAAAATTAATTAAATCCATAAATTTTTTGTCATTACCAGTTCACATCCCAGTAGGTGCATTACAGAAATGTTTGATAATGAAGATGGTCCACTTTCCCCTCACACTTTCACATTCACTTGCCATCTTTCGGATCACTTTACATTGCAAACTTCCGTGCTACAGTAACATGTGCCAACCCAGTTGCATTTTATGTACAAGTGACAAACAGGCTTGACGAGCCCATCTTAACTAAAACACTTTGTAAATACATATGCTCAGAAGACTCATTTGGATCAATTGTTTTATACTTTGAGAAGGCTGTGTCCAATATCATTCACCATCAACTATAACGTGAATTTGCCATTTCATGCCGTCTTAACGTGATAACGTTTAAAAACTTTTACACCAACACGTGGTATTATTGTATTGGAAATGCCAAGTACATAATGAGAGTAAATAGTAGCCACACGTGAAAATATTAATTAATGCTCATAAGGGACTTTTAGTAATCTTGATAGGTCAGTTTAGACTTTTTATGCAGCTTCGGGAAGATTTTTTTTTGAGGGAGGGGGGGCAGGATGGCTCTGTTGATAGCAAGAGCTGCTGACCCTTGCCCTAGGGAGTAGTGAACGAGTGGTGGATTCAGACACAATCTTTGTGTCCAAGACTGTAATACACGTCCCTATTGCCTAACCTTTGTTCTTCTTAATAAACAAATCAATTTCCCCACTGCTGGGTTGTTGAGACGATTCTGCTTTAGTTTCTTTGACCCATTATGAAGGTTTTCCACATCTGCAACTGTCAAAAGTACAGAACACTGTACATGGTGTGTCCCAGTTGAGTGTGATGCATGTTTTATGTCTTCTGCATGAAGTGACCATGTGTACACTGTAAACCCAGACTGAATCACCCAGCACCAACCAGTGACTTGTGTTGCACTGCCACCAACTGGTCAAAGGTCATAAAAATCACCTAAAGAAACATTTGTGAAAGACATTTATTCATGACATTTCATAAAAGTTTGACGTATAAAGCACTAGCTAATAAAACAGACTGGCAGTTTGAGAAAAAGGGGGACGATAATAGAGAAGAGAATAGAATAGAAAAGACAGTTCCTATGAGACAAATACTGCTTATGAGAAATATTTACACCAGTGTAGCCCAAACAGGCTGCTGCCACATCCTCCTGAAAAGAGACTGGAAAACAAAAGCAGGGGAACACTAAACATCAGTGTACAATGGACAGAGATGGTGAGGTAGGACAGGGCAGCTAAGGGGCAGCTGTTTGTGCCAAGTACATCTCCTGGGGTGGTGGGTGTAGAGGTTTAAACCGAGTCGGTCCTCTTGTACGCCACCATGCTGTTCACCTTGTGGATCGAGGTGGTGAAGGAACGCAAACGCACTTCCTCTGATTGGTCGATGATCTGCGGACCAGACTCCTCCCACTTTTCAGGAACCGCCAGGTCTTTGTCAGTGTAGACGAGGAGGTCAAATGCACCTGCAGAGGACGAGGCAAATAATTGGTCAACCAAAACTTTACATGTCCATAGACCATAACGGAAAGGGAGTGAAAAAATCAGATTGCTGGTAGAAAGAAAGAGAAAACTGTGTGGTTACTCACATGGCGTCTCGAGAAGTGGCAGGAAAGTAACTGTGGCTGTTATCTGTCTGATAACAGAGCGGATCTCATCCTGAATGGTCTTAATAGACTTGTCTCGGGGAGCGCTACGGAAACACATGAGAACCGAGTTAACATGCAACATCTAAACTACTGTGGGAGGTAGTGTCCAAGGGTCATCAACATGTATAAAAGTCCATGAATTTTATTGGATGTTACTAATCAGTTGCTAACATGGGTTAATTCAGAGCTCCATCTGAACTAATGGGGTGCTCTCTTTTTGAAGGACTCTACCCAATGACAACGTACACTGTTATAACCAGCTGAGATAAATGTTACCACAATGTGGTGGTGTTGCAAATCCTTGCTCTCACTTTAATACTGCTTAAATCACAGAAAAAAAACAGGAACTGGTTTTAACTTTTTATAATGAAAAACCCAAACCACCACAATACAGTGAATTTGGTTCTGTGGCAACAAGTCTAGAGCTGAAACATTAAGTCAATTAATCGATTAGTTGTCAGCTAATACATTCTTTCCCAACAATTTACATAATCGATAAATCGGTCCGAGTAATTTTAATAATTAAAAGTCTAAATTATTTGAATCCAACTTCTTAAAATCAATATTTTCTGTTTCTTAAATTAAATATCTATGGGGTGTATAGATTTTATTTATTCACCATTTCTTTCTTGTCAACAAACCCAACGAAAAGACCAAAATCAACAATGTGTTAGTCTGTCTCTCACTACTGTCTCACTTCCTTTTTCTGCATGCATCTCTGCACTTTGAACCCATCGGTTTTATCTGAACATTTAAATCTTAAGACCACACATTTTTTAGTCATATTTTTAAAGAATACACTGTAATTTTCAATCAACAGAACTCAAACAGGGAGAAATGGATTCAGTGAGGATCATTTTCTTTGACAGATCAATCCATTTCTGGTGTTCCAGTGAGTATTTGGGGCAGCAGAATGGTATATGTGGGATAGGGTCTAAATAAACAAGTGTGTGTGTGTGCATGTAATGAAGGGGCATGTCTCCCAGTGAGAGTGCAGAGCACTGATGTGTTTTTAACGACTTTTTGAACAACAGTGGAGCTGTATAGCAGAGGAAGAAGATATGTCAGGCTTAAAAAACTCACACGATACTTGTAAACAGGATCAATTTGTGAGAAGTAAATGATGAAATATTACCAGACTTAAACTGACACAGAGTGTGTGTCCCTGGCAGGTGGCTCATGGCTGCCACCTGCAGTTTAGAATTAATTATCAGTCATCAGCTAAACTTAAAAGCAAAGTAAACGGTAAAGTATCTGACCTGCTCTCCTTGGCCGACTTGTCACACTCGATGTCAAACTGCCATCTCTCCAGCACCTCGTTAGTGTCCAGACATGTGATCACCAACACCAGCTTCTGTACTGTGCACTCAAACAGCCACTCTGCACCACAGAGAACACACACATTGGCTTGTACCCTGGCACATAATAGTCTGAGTGGGTTCCAATACAGTACCAGTCTTCTTCAGACAGTACAATACAGATTTATGACAAGTATACATACATAGATTTATTTGTAAAGTCAAATTTGGACAATTAAAGACTTTCACTCAGAGTTTTGCATGGCTCCTGTTCTTCTAACTACCTTTACTCATTACAAGAGGATACAATAAAATGTAATCAATATTACAGTTACACTGGTATACACCTGGTCATACATGCATTTCCAATGTTACATGAATAAAACAAGTCAAGTGTGCCTTCATTACAATTGCACGTTATGGATTTTTTTCCCCCAGCCGATACCAATAATCACCTGTTGCTCATGGCCAATACAGTTTACAAACTGAACAACATTTTTGCATTTTAAAAAGAATTTCCTAACCTGTAGTTTAGGCACACCTGAGTGTAACAAAGGATTAATAAGCAAAAGACAGATGAGTTAATATTCTATTGCTCTAAAAAGATCTGTTGTTAAAAACTAGATTTTTTTTTTTCCTCCTCACTGAACCCTTGTGTCTCCTTCTGTTTATTGGGGGTTTGGATGCTTTAAAATCAAACAAGATCTTGGTTCACAATTGGTTTCGGGTGTGGTTATTTAGAAATGTAATGTAGCAAGAGATTTCTCTCCTTTACTGTGACAATGCTCTGTGTCAACTTGTGCCATGTTTCGCAAGTAGACATCCAATTTCCAATGGGAGCAGTGAGCTGGACAAGAGCGTAGCCAGTGTGTTGCATTAGCAGTTAGTTAGTTGCAAATGGGAGTCATTCGAGGGATAAGGAAAACTATCCACCGGAGTTACCTTTGAGTTGAGACACAACGTTGGTGAGGTAGTTCTTCAGTTTGGGATCGGTGGAAAGTTGAAGGCTCATGTCATAGTGGGTGACTCTGCTGAATGTCTCCGGGGGATAGATGCCACGCTGGTACAGGATGCTGTTAATGCCAAATGCTGGTGGTGGAAAGAGTCAATCGAGCAGTTCAGGCAAGATGAAAATTCAGTTATCAGCATGATAAAAGCCGAGTGAGTGAGTGAACATATAAATAAAATACATGTAAAAAATATGCAATTTGAGAACCAAAATTTAAACCCAAAATGTATCGGAAGTAATGAAAATATATTAAAGTACTAATATATTTCTAAAGTTAACATGTAAGTTACCAGTTTTCTGTTAATTTGCGTTTCAGTTTTTTCCGTTTTTGGTCACAGCTGCTGTATGTCTGCCTTTAAATGTAAGTTAGCGTTGGGTGTACGGTTACAGCACGTTAGCGAATCTCATCCACAAAACGACTACGTAGAAGCTGTATCAACCTTAAGAGGAAAAGCTACGACTTATAGACGGCGACTAACATTTTTCTCGAAACGCTACAGTCTTGTGCTAAATTCGGCAATCATAAATACACACCGAACAACGCTTACCATGTAACATTTTAACTGACAACTGAAAGCTTTTTCCTGATTCTTGTGTCACATTGAGTGGCGTTCTAAAGCTAACACCACACGGGGCCTGTAGTAGCATAGTTAGCCGTGCGTGCCGACAGCGCTCAACACGACCTGCTGTAAAAACACACGTACCATAAACAAAGATACTCACAGAAGAATTCGGCCACCAGCTCCGCGCTTCCTTTCAAAGTAATTCCTTTCAGTGTGCTGGTCATTTTCAGGCAGCTTTGATTAAATTCTCGACGATGAACCTCAGCTGTGTTTTTTTGTGTCTCGGCTTCAAGTACCCGCCTCCAGTTTGAATTCAGCGTCCGTCACCTCTGCGCGATCTTGCGCATGCGTGATAGATTTCGGCGCACTGTTGATGACGTCAAAGGTACACTTGCACGTTTCTGACAATAGATGGCAGCGCAGAGTAACTAACGCTCACTGTATGGCCCTGTTTCTTTCCCCCCTTTTTCCCTTCTTCCTCCCCTTGTTTTGTCGTTTTCTGACTGTAAGCCTTCACTGCGTGATAGGAAAAAAACATTCCCCCTGGTCTACATAGGCCAACACATGTGTTGGTGTATAAATTGTGATTCTATTCGTATTTTTTGGCCAACTCTTTTAACATCCCACAGTATCATTTCATAAAAACTGAAGTCACGTATTCCTTACATTCAGTATCTTGTCCTTGAGGCTTTATTAAAAAAAAGAAAAAGGAAAAAAAACAGGATCTGAATAGACTGATTATCGAGCTCATTTGTTTATTATTGTAAGTAATTCAACACATTTTTACATTTACATTTTTAGGGCAATTAGCAGACACTTTTGTCCAAATCGACTTACAGTAATTCATACATACATTCATACACTGATGGCGGTGGCTGCCTTGCAAGGTGCCGACCAGCACATCAGGAGCAGTTTGGGGTACAGTATCTTGCCCAAGGACACTCCGACACGCATACCAGCGGAACTGAAACAGCGACCTTCCAATGACAAGACGCTGGCTCTACCCCTGAGCTACATCCACAAATCTGTAGGTGAGGATTAAATTAGTCTAATTGTCTTTGTCAAAGTACAGTTATTTTCTGAAAAGGAAAGCTTCTGAACTTAGTATGGGTGATCAAGTTCAATTCTTCCTCTACAGACACTGCTATGAATCCATTTTCCTCTCTACATCCCACTTTGAGTTATTCTCCTAAGAGGCGGTTGTCAGTTTTCTGTTTATTTTTTAAACATCGTATTATTTTTGTCAGTTTATCTGTTTAGACTATTATCACAATGTCTGTCTTCACTTGTCAGTGTAAAGATTTCAGCGTACAGAAAGTTGTGTTTGACAGCTATCAAGCTGAATGCTTGTCACTGTCAACCAAGATAACAGTAGTGCCCTGTGTTTAGTTAAGCTGGTCAGGAGTTGGAGACGGAGTTATACTAGGCTGCCTGAGAAATTGTGCTTTACTATCCCTGTCCTTTCACTATGTAGGCTATATGTTGAAATTAAACATTTGACCATGACACATTTTCTTTACCCCTGTTCATCAAAGCAAGTCTATATTTTCTTTCTCCATACTTTGGAGAAAGTGTCAGCAAATACAACCAATAGTGTCTACTGACTGATTAGCTTGGATTAGTATTAAGATGACTTTTCACACAGGTCGTGTCACAACTTCATAATTTCTTGTGTGTCGCAAGGAAACTTGTTATAAAGGTTTTTAATTAGGGCCCGAGCACTCAACGCTGCCAGGACCCTCTTGAAATGCAAGGAATATTTCTTTCTTTCATTCTTTCCCAAAAGTTAACTGCTTTTTTGAGGGGCTTAATGTGCTTGAAAACTCATGAAACTTTGCATCATACACTGAAAATGTACAGGTATTATGGGTTTTGCCACATTCCGCCTCTATATCGTCGCAAGATTCCCGCATCGAAAAGGCTATTGTAATTTCTTTTTTCCCCCTACCACAGTCATCGCTGAAAAAACGCTGTTGTGGGAATCCAGGTGGCACAGAACTGATTCTTTTGTCCAATATAAGCGTTTTCTATGTCTGTTGCACCAACAGGATTTACTTGGCCTGGGTACTGTTACAAGAAAGAAACCCACAGTGGGGATGCTGGGAAACCCACTCTAGTTCGTCAAGCTAAAATCCAATTTAAATGAATGAAATAAAAACATATCAGACTCTTTACAATTGAGGTCTTATTTTTACCTCCATCAAGGGGGCTTGTGTTTTCAACCGTGTCCGTTTGTTTCTTGGTTGGTTGGTTTGTCAGCTCACATAAAAACTTAATGGATTTCCATGGAACTTGGACCAACGATGGGTCTTGGCCCTGAATAGACCATTGGGGTCTATGCTAACCTTTAGTGTGGATCCAGATAAAGGGACTGATCCAGGAATTTTTTAGCATTGTCTTCATTTATAATCTCCGTGAATAGGAGGGCAGTCAGCTAGGGAGGTATTTGTCAAAGATATTGATTGTCATTTATACAATATATACAACCAATACAAAACAGATTTTTTATATAAAAATACAAAGGAATTATCTTATTTTTTTTTAAATAGGTGCACAAAGTGACAATGGATGTGATCTAAAGTGGTTGAAAAGCTATTTTTCATTATAGCTCCACTTTTAAATTGTTTCTCCTCTTCCAACCTATTACACCTCCACAACACAATGGACACAATGATCCAATCTGCGTTGTTTTGCTGTCATAGTAGTTGACTGTTACAGATCTGGGGATCTTAAATTATGGTTAAGCAGTTGAGGATGGCTTTGTATTTAGAGTGATCCAAGGCTGTGAAATTTAATATCGGATTAGGCTTGATTGAATCTTAAAGGGGCTGTTGAACGTTGGTGCAGCTATGCACTCTGAGTGACATTTGGTTCTTAGTGCTGCAGTGAATGGAGAGTTTTAGGTTCTTATAAGAGGTAAAAGTTGGATTTCAGTTCATGGGCAAGAGTTGTGGGGGCTGCAAAATAAGTAGGGAGGTTGACCTGGAGGCAGGGGTCAACAGACGAAGCAGGTCGGGGAGAAGGGCAGGAGCCGGGGCCGGGACCCCGACGCTGGTACCGGCAGGGATGCTGAGAAGTCTTGGCTCAGGTGTGCTGGGCAGCGGGGGCCCTGGTTTTTCTCGCGCTTTCAGCAGGGTAAAGGAAAATCACATCATGATATTTGTCAATAACTATCAAAGGCAAACTCCATGTAAACAGAGGTCAGTAACGCAGCCACCACAGGCATCCCACTAGGCCGGTAGCACTAGCTAACTCCACAGACTCCTAAGGAGCTGCCATCATCCTTGTGGCCAGGGCTGGATCCTCTTCATGGATGGATCAAGAAAAACTTGACAATAGAGTCACCATCCAGAATCTTGAGGATGGTTGAGAAGCTGAAACACAGGGGGAGTAAATCCCTGCTGCATGGATCCATGGCTGGCCAGTTCATTCTGTTCAGGGCTGGTATGTTTAACAACAGGGGTTGGAACCCAAACGCAGAAGACAGGTGAGGCAGCAGGATGGCTTTCATGATTTATTAAAGAAAGCTTACGTAAGGAATAAGGATAAGTAGCAGGGCAGGTACACTGGTGAGTTGACAGCTGGCAGGTTCAAAAGAAAATGTGCAGATAACAGAAACACAGGTACTACATAGCAATAAGGAATAGGCAATACGTGAATCACCATCAACTTTATTATTTTGTTTGTTTTACAGAGGTAACATTTGTCAGCCTGTTTTGAACAGACGAGGCTGATCACTCCTGAACGCCGGCTAACCCATTTCTAGTTCCCTGAAGTGTGCACCTTAAAAAATCAAATAATGATAATAATAAATGAACACATTCTGTCAGTTGAAATGGTTCCTGTGCCTCTGAGCAGACACAGTACAGAGTATAGATGCAGACGGCGGCTTCGTGTCTTCGTGTGCGGGTGTTAAAATCACAGGCACAGTTTGAACTTTAAGGTGAAGTTCAATTTGTATAACAGAAGCCTCGTTTGCACGAAAGTGAATAATCAGGATATCAGCAGCAGGAGCATTACATCCCGACATGTCCAATGAGAGATTCAACCGATTCAAGAGTGAAAAAAGGAGCTGAACTCAAACCAGAAAACCAGACAGCAAAAACAGCAGCGGATCCAGCTGTTGAGAGTGTCTCCATAGATCAGCCCTTAAAAACAAAATAAAGTCATCATCCAGCAAAACTGTTTGCCATCCTCTTTAAAGATATTTAAACTTGTAGGACAGGATTGGTTGGTTATAATGTAGGACGCGGACAGCAGCTGAAATAACTGCAAGATAAATAATATCTTTATTTCAAGCCATCTGTGAACCAAGTTAATCGCAATCTAATTCCCAAATGTAAGCCTAAACTATATTCCCTGTAACTTTAATCATGTAAATGTCTGAACTGATTCTAAAACTGCAAAGACTCACGTGAGATTTACTTCACGTTGATGACACGCATGTCAGAGGTTCATCCACGCATGCAGCATCCATCAGTTTAACTTTATTGATTTAAATCTGTCGACAATTATTAGCTTTTTGTTTATCAAGAAAATAATATATATATATATCATGACATTTTTGGCTCAAATCTCAGCAGCTGTTAAAGTCGACTTGACAGCTGATCCAGCTGTGATCAGCTGCAGCCGAAACGGACGTCGCTTCAGGTGACGCTGCAGAGGACAGGACATCTCATTTCTCTTTAAAACAGATTTCCTCGGTCCTCTTTCCTCCCTGTGGTTTACTCACGTCCCACAGCTTCTAGAGCCGGGCGTTGCAACACTACTGACTCTAGTCCCCCATGTGAAACCCAACTGGTGTCACTTCAACAAGCCTCTGCTGGTCTAAACTAACAGCTCTACGGTTTCATATAGAAAGACATCAACACCACAGCCATTCCTCATAACACTGTGGGCTGAGACTGTGGGTACTGGCACCAAGCCCACTTAAAGAATAGCCTCTCTATCTGTCTGGCTTCGTGAAAATAATATATGCCTCTCCAGCTGTGTCTATACATGATTTGTTGAGTATTTTGTTATTCAGGGACCAAACCTCAAGTATTCCGTCCCATTGGAGAAGTGAGGAATTTAGGAGACAGACATTGGCCTGTCATCAAGCTTCAGTCATTTGTAAACCTCTGATAGGCTGGTGGTTGCTCCCTAACCACCGCTATGAAAATATATCTTGGTAAATGAGTAATTAACGATAGGGGTGATTTTAATTGGATCTATATTTTTGCACTGACCGCGGCGCACCACGTTCAAAGCGCTCTCCAGGGGAATATGCCAATCTCTTGTCCCAACTGGCCAATGTTGTCTGGAAGTTGACAACTCCCTGAATGACTCCATGACTCTGCCCATCAGTTAGTCCCTCAGGGGGATACTTATTATACGTCTCTGTGTACAATATATGTACAAAGAGCCATTAGCAAATGAGATGATAATCATGACTAAATTGAACCAATTGCAAATATGTGGACTTGAATATATATGACGATGCATAGATTTCCATTTATATGATTACAGCCATGGTTAATCCCTAATGTCTGCTTTGAAATACAATGAAACAAGATAAAACAAACATAGCAGTGTAATACAGTACAGGATTGGAATTATTTGTAAAAAAAAAAAAAAAAAGAAAAAGAAAAGAAACACAGTGAGTTTTTTTTATGTTTGGTCATTTGCCATCTCAGCAACTGTGCCTATGAAAGAAATTAAGTTTGTGCGAGCATTACGTGAAATTGTACAATGCGAGACAAACTCAGTACTGAGTGTGCAGCAGTTTTTGACAGTGATTGGCACTCAACAGGTAGTGAAATAACATGAGCCAAAAATAATGTTAGACTAAGCCAGGCTAACAAGTTTCCACTTTTCAATCGAACACAAACTTAATGTTGTGATGGGTACTCCCACATGTTAGATACATTGCATAGGGGCACAGTTACCTAGGGCTCCACGCTAATATGTTGCATTCCTCATTACATTGTGTTTCACATGCTAAATTTGTCAGAGTTGGCATCGCACCAGGGATGGCTGGATACTAATGTTGTGTTCAGATGGGAAGCAAAGCACATTTTTATCACACAAACTCCTGACTTTGGCAGTGAGCTGCGTAGGTGACCTCCATTGTTGGGTGTTTATGTTCTGTAATGTTGACTGCTGACTGGAGCTGTAGGGGGAAAGGTGCTTTACTTCATGAGGGTATGGAAGAAAATGGATAAAGAAGAGAGAGCCCTGAGCACTGAGTTTACTGAAAGGCTCAACTGAAGTCAAGACACACCCTCGGTGCATGCTGTTGCTCGCTAGTAATTTAGGTTGATTAGGGCGAATAAACTTTTGCACAAATTAACACAAATGGTCTCACATTTACACTGAACGCATCATAAGAGGACACTCTAGAGATGTCAGTGATGTCTATATACAATCTACAGCAGCCTTTTCTCAAATATTTCATATTGTGTACCAAATATTAGACTTTCCATGTCCAGAAAATTTGCTGTTTCAGTAGCCACCAGCATACAGGCTTGGTTTACCGTCATCTACTTCAGTTTCAGAAGGGCCGTTCGATATATTCTTTTCCTACTCCACACTTCTCTTTCTGATATTTACCCATGGAACCATGTTTGTAGTGTTTCTGAACAGTTCACTTCACCACTGCTCGCTATCTTGCCTTCATAGCTCTACCCCTGAGCCGTGAACGTGGGCAGAAATTGTCTATTCATTTTGGGCTTTTCGACACAAATTTAAAAGAGGAAAACTGGACCATGACTAAATAAAGTTGACTTGAATTGATTTTCATTAGCTGAAATCACAACTTTATCAAAAAGATGACAGTTTTTGACTGCCACACAAACTGAAATTGTCTCTCCCTAACCTCAACCAAAGTGCTTCTTGCCAAAAACCTAACCACAGACAGAGTTTTGCAGTCCTGGACTTTGTATGCCCCACCATCCACCCCGTCCACCTTCCGACAACTCCTGCACAGTTCATAAATAAACTAATAAACTAATAAACTCAGTATCCACGTAAATGAAATAGTTGGAATACTCCAACACACTAGATAAATGCAGACTTGTCAGCTGGTCCAGATAATTGCTTCATGCGCATATTTGACTCGACTCTCGCATTGTGTCACGCGAAACACTCCTTCAGTCCTCCATAGTCTAAGAAAATGTCTCTGCAACATTTATAAATATACATCCCTGTCAAAGTATATGATTAAAAGCTGACCTTGCACAGTGTAATTAGGTGTTTGCGGCACATTCCTGTCCCGTAGGTGCTGCATTTTCTCCCACTGGGAGCTTAAGTGGCCGCCGCGATTCAGCTGGCTGGACGCCACGCCTCGTGTTCTCTGGCGCTCTGTGTGCAACGGCTGGACCCCTTCAAATGGCATGTCTCATTTACATGCAAGCACGCTCGCACAAACCAAATATGAGCGTACTGTATACACACAGACAGATGTACACAGATGTACAGACGCACATTCAGGATGTTGCTGCTGTATATATGACCCTGTCTTTGTGTGTAAGTGTGCGTCCGTCTACAGCCGTGTGACAGATGGTTACACCAGGCTGTCTGCACGATGAACAAATTCTTAGTTTCTTTCAAGTAAAAACCTCTTCGGAGGAAAGAGGAAGTGGAGCAACGGCTTTCAGCGCGTGTATTTATTGTAAGCACCTCGAGTTCATCAGTTTGAACCAATAAAATGGCTGTGTGTTTGTCTCATAAAGACACAGAGTTCCTTTCTTTTACTAGTGAGTTTATACGAGGGCCTGCAGCCCCATTAGAGATTATCCAAACACACGGGCCCAGACCACGGACAGATAGCCCTGCAGAGTAAACAACCTTTAATTGATGGTGGGTCGGATGAGAGCATATGCAGTGACTCAGTCATTGTCAAGCCACCTGCACTGCATTCACATGCAATAAAACCTACCCTACACATTTACTGCTCCGTCCAAGAATTGTTCGGAGTAGTCCGTCTAACTTAGGCTGATATGACAGGTGTATTTCTAAAGCCTGTAAACTTTGCCCGATGCAACAAGTGTTTTTTTTCAATCATAGGTATTTATCCAGGAATCATGAGACGGAGAGAAAAGAGTATGGAAAAGTGCATAAAACAGTTCAATGTAGGTGCAACTGACGCTATTTGTCTATTCAACATTTGCATTAAGACTTCTCCATTCCCCATCAGGACCTTCCCACCTGTAGCTCAGCCCCCACACCGTCTCCACTCTCAGCCCGCTGCAACATGATCCCTCCACTGGCAAGTTTCTGGGTCGACTTTACGGTTTTTTTTCTGTCCGGCTGCGCCGTTCTCTCCTGGTAACAGAAGGCTGAGTCCACGCAGATTCATCGGACAGCTGTCATTTATTCTACACGTGTGTGGGAGTGGGTCCAAATGTGCTAGAGAGGATTGAAAGGACCTGCCGACGATTCTGCTGGTACTTGCTTCATACATCATCATCACTCTCTTGCATGTGGGTGCAATCGTTGGGCAACTTAAAAATGATAATTTTATGCATTACTGCACATCTCTTATTCATTTTTATTTTTTTTAAACCTTTATTTAAATCTCGAGGGGATCATTGAGGGCAAGAGACAAACAACAACAAAAAAACAAACATCGTTAAAAACAGTTACTTTTAAAAGCAGAGTAGCTGGAAATCATCTTTTCAAATTGGTCCATGCAAACAACAGACAACATGTCTGTCGTGACGCACTCCAGGATGATGCAGCAGAGTAAATTAAAGCAGTTTTACCAAATGCAGTGTTAGTCCAGGGAACGTTGAGCAATACGTAATCACTAGAACGTGTTGAAAAGTTACTATGAGACCAATTTAATAGTTTAAAAAGTGCATAATTCAAAAGTGCTGATGTATGATGGCGTGTTGTCTTTCAATACTTTATAGATGAAAGTGAACCATGAACCAAGTGAACATGAAGAGGCAGGTGCTCAGTTGGCCCCAGGTCTGCTGGTGCTTTGATACCACCACGCCTCACCATGGCTCTGTTCAAAGCTGGATAACCATTTCAGAACCTTAGGATGTGGTTTTTAAATAGCATTATCAGCTAATATTTACAGATGACTTAACAAGGATGTGAATTACTGAGTACTTAAGTAACTTTTTCAGGGAGTACTTTTGAACTCTGAACACAATTGGTGAATGAAGTCGCTGTTCTGATGTTGACTTTTACCTCTTCTCAAGTAATCGTTTTTGAAAAGCAACAGTAATTTGACTTGAGTACAGTTTTAACCCATTTCCGTTTGTACTCCCACTCCTCCGAACAGACAGGCAACGCCCACAAGGGCCCTCTAACTCTTCAAATAATCTGCAGCGGGGGAAGGCTTTGGAGATCATCTTGTCCTGGGCATGATTATATCTTAATGAATTGTCATTTTCTGCAGTAGAGAATTAGCAGCAACGGCTGTTTTTCTTGATATGATTAACTTCTAACATTTGCATTACGAGTCGCATCAAAATGAAAACATTTATTTCCATTCTATTTCTTCTGGAAGCCTGATTGATAGCTACACTCCACTGCTCCGCCCACATGTGCTCCCGTCCCCTCCCACTGGGCACTGGTACTTTTGACACACAACATCCTGAAAGTGCCAAAATGAAAATGTTACGCCAGTTATATCACTGGTACAAGCTAGGTAATGCAGAAACTATTTCTCAGTTTGAAATATGTTTTTTGTTTTTTTTTCCCCCTCCGCAACCATTTGGCAACCCCTGGAAACTGACTAGCGTCTCCCTCGGAGGTCCGGACCCACAGGATGAGAACCGCTTGCCTCAGACGGTGCATGCAGCATAAAAGGGTTCTCACAAGTATGCAAACATTCATTTATGCGTCTGCTGCATTAGCAGTCTCCTGAGCACACATTTCTACCCCTTGATGGCCGCTACTTGTCTTCCAGCCAACAGTAGTGATGTGATTTTAAAGCTTCTGAGAGCTTTCAAATTGTATCATCACGGGCCTCGTGGACGACGGCTGCAGAGGGTGACTTGTTCCCTATTAGCTCATCCATCTTTTTCCGACTTTCTTTGTATCTTTTTCCAAGTTTGTCTTAATTTGCAGGAGAAACTGCTTTGATAAATATCGTCTTTCTCCAGGAATTATATATCTTTTCCTCCTTGCTGATCCCCTGTTTTGAGTCCAGCGATCCATTTGTACATTTTGTGCTTCAAAGACTTTTTTTCCACCAGCTCTGCTAGTCATGTATCCCATGCATGGTCTTACTTCCCCATGGCTAATTAAACTGATTTATACACGTAGCCTTCGGTTCTGTTGACGACCCCGATAAATGTTTCAAGACAAACACATCTGTTGGAGCCCTGAAGGTATGTACAGGCACACGGACGGAGGAGGGAGCAGCATTAGGTTGAGGGTTTTTGGGCTTTTCGCAGTGAAGTTTTCTCAGCTCCTCTGGCACATCTGTCGTTCTTCCGTCCCTGCAGCGCTGACGCAATCGTGCGGGGCACACAAGCACACACTCTCTTGAACACATTCAGCTGGCTCTGTTTAGCCATGCTGCCTGCGTGTGGATTATTGGATCTTCCATTGTGCTGCCATTATTTAATAGCAGCTTTGGTGCAACATGGAGTGATGTTTATGTGGCCGGGCTTCAGACGGCCAAATGTGCCCCCTAACAGCAACTGATGAAATCATGCTTTGAAAAAAAAAAAGAAAAAAACTCTTTAATAGAATAATGTGTGCCATTTGGTTGGCACTGTTATCCAAAGCTTGTTATATCCAAAGCTTGTTATATCCAAACAATTTATCCACAGTCACAAGTATGAAACTGGAGCAAAATAACAATAGAAGTTTCATTTTATTGCTGTTATATTAATTCTGGCACGTTATCTGAGGTTTTGACAGTGTGATGATGACTACAGAGTGTCATATTTAAATCTGTGCCCAGTATTCACCACTACACCACTGGACTTAATGCACAACATCTGGTTCCAGAAGGATACATATTTGTTAGTTGAACCACTAACTCTTGTAGACTATAAAAGGCCATCATGCTTTGGTATTAGTACACATGTAGCGTTCCATCGTCAATTAACCATCTCGTGAATTTTGAGCCATGAATGTGTTTACCAGAAACAACTGAGACCATCACTGACAACCTGAAATTGCTTGAAAGCTTGGTCGGAGGGACGGATTATTGCTCGTGTTAACAACAAAATATATATGGCTTCTTTATGGTTTCATCCAAATCCTTCTGCAGAACTTGATACTCCAGTTATGAATTTATTTTGCAGAATTGCCAAATTAGTCCATAAAAGATCTCTCTCCCATCTTGCCCTCTCTGGCATAATCCTCCATTTTTTAGCAGGAGGCAAACCATTAGTCAACACGAAGTGGCAGAGTTCTAACATTAACTGTCTGGGGATATAATCAAGGATAAGAAAATAGTTTCATCTGATAATTCAAAGGAACAGTGCAACCTAACTGATTCCTCCTTCTTGCCCTACCAACAAATTCTATCATTAAATCTGTTAATGACGATGAACTCCAATAGGTTTTAGGTGATACAGTTGGTTAGTGGAGTTTGTAGAGTCAACACAAGGGGACGGAACGAGCTGTCGCCTTACTATGGCACTGTGCTCCAGGACTAGAGAGATTATGGGAAACAATAAGGTCATATTTGAACTTCATACTGGATTAAGTGTACCTATGTATCTCATGAATTTACTCGGGGACTTTAAGAGGACTTTAAAGTATTGTTTCATTTAAAGAAGGGAACAGCTTTTATCGATTCCTCGCCCGACATAATCTTTGGTGAAGTATCAAATGTCCTGTGGAGATGTGCCTTTTCTTGTGTTTGTGTCCATCTGATGAATGCAAGTCTAATATTCATTCTCATTTAAACGTTTGGTCTCCGCCAGCTCCTAGGAAAAAATGCCAGGCTATACAGTTGAATATTGCTGCACTACGTTTACAAGCTAGTGGCTAACTTTGTCTTGGTGCCAGGCAGTATATGGGTTTAGTGAGTTAGTATTAATGATATAAAAGATGCAATGTAGTTCTTTAGAACTGAGATGAACTAAAGATTTGTGTTTTTGGGTCTGAAGGTTTCGTTTGTGCCCACAGGTCACAACATCAATCCATGCCCTTTATCACTTTTTCTTTTCATTTTTATGAAATATTGATGAAATTTAAACCCAGACAAACTTGAATATTTTTCTTGCAAGTATGAAATGAGTTTTTAGGGAGTTTGAATGTAGATTGGATATCAAGAGTTTGACTGACATATGAGTGTATCATCCGCAAACAAACAAACAACATGGTAGACATTTTGTATTTTTCCTTCTTTTTTTGTATCAGTATGCAAATTCTAACTCTGCTCAATTCTGTTTTCTAGATTTTCCTTCATTTGATTATTATCAGCGATATCGATAATGGGAGATATCTTAACAGAGCCCAAAGAATACGAAAAGACAACACACACCCCAGACGCAGTCTGTTCACCATTTTCTTATCATTGTTATGCTGACTTTTTAAACGCGGACAAACTTAAATATTTTACTTGCAAATATAAAATGAGATTTATGAAAAGGAGTTTTTAGGGGGAGTTTTAATGTAGATTGGATATCTAGATTTTGACTGACATATGAGTGAATGATCTGCAAACAATCAAAAGAAATGATAGATATTTTGTATTGGTATTTTAATCCTAACTCTGTTCAATTTTGTTTTCTAGATTTTCCTTCATTTACTTATTATCAGTGATATCGATGAGGGGATATGTCTGAACAGAGCCCAAAGAATACAATAACACAACACACACCCAGCGAAGGTCTGTTCACCCTGCTGCTTTCTGGCAAAAGAAACAGAAGTATCCGCTGCCATACAACCAGACCACAGAGCAGCTTCTGTGAGACTCCATAACTCATCCTCCACAATCCACCACGAATAGTTTTATTTTTGTGACCTTATTTATAAATAAGTCTCTATACTTTCTGTGGGGTTTTGTATGTGTATCTAGCTTAGAGATCTGAATTTTGAATTGTGCTTAGTAGTAGTAATTTTGCAAGTGAAGACTTGAGGCTACCTTTAATTTGTTGCAAATTATTATTACTATATTTGATTTGTTTTGTTGACGCTTTATTCAAATTGTTCAAATGTGCAGTTTAATGTATTTTTATATGTAGGCCTATACACACTGCTATAGAAATGTACAGAAAGTGTTACAAAAAAGAAGGAATAATAAGTTAGCTCAGGACCAAATTTATGTTGAGAAACCGCAATACTAATTAGATATCTCACAATCTATTTAGACCTATAATTACTATTAAATGAGGTACTTAAACAGTTTTTCCTGCATTAAGTAAATGAAAGTGACTTAGTATTTATAGCCTTCCTCAGAAGTGTATCCTTGGCGAATAAACCACCAGAAACAACATTTAGGGGACGCTAACTGTTCACAGAAACACAGGATTATGTAGTGTTATTATCAGTACGAAGCAGACTGCTGGTCTAAGTCTATTACAGGATAAAGCATGCCTCGATGATTACCAACCAAAAAAGGTGTGTGTGTGTCTCTGTGTGTGTTTGTTTACATCCAGTGTTTGTCTTTTCGGTTATATGTCAACCTGATGTCTGACTAATGTCTTAACCACATATCCACAGATCCATCATAACCTCAGTTACACACACGGATGCAGCATGTTATCATTGCGGTGCTGTGCATCCAATGAGAGCGAGCACGCAGCGGGTGAAAAAGCTCTTTTCAACACGGCTCATGTATGGTGAAAGAAAGTCAGTGTGCTGTGCAGAAACACTGCTCATTTATTTGTGTCAGAGCAACCTGGCTGACACACACCTTCATACACACACCGACTGCAGTGCCGAGCCCACCTCACACACCTCCAACCTGGACCAGCATGCACTGGGGTGGCTAAAAATAGCTCAGCGGTCGCACTGTGGGCTTCCTTTGTGTGAGGTCGGTCGGGACGTTATTAAAACTCTGGGAGTAATTAGTCCCCCCTGCACCCACCCTACTCAATGACTGCCGGTCAGCCACGCGACTTCTCCACCAGGCACCACTGACCCACTTCTTCTCATTATATCGCACAGAAATATTACATTACACATGCACAAAAGATGTGTTCAAGATTCTTTTTATTTTATATTCAGCTATGCGACTTTATTCACATGTCTGAAAATGTTGTGGTAAGTTTAGGTGGTAATTAAACACAACAATAACCTCAAAATGTATGTAAAATGACAAACATGATTTAACACTAATGTTCTGCTAGTCATTGATTTGCATGTATTGTCTCAAAATAGAAAAAGAGTGACATTTAACCTGAGTGGTGTGAAGACATTGTTATTTGGCCTCAATAGGCAGTTGAGGAATTAAACTTTTGAATTAGTCTCTTGATTGTGAAAAAAGTCGACATTTAGGAAAATTGTCGGTAAGTTAGACTGACCTGCTCAAGTGATAGAAATTGGCAAAGATTAATGGTTACAAAATGTACCTCCGTTTACTGACCTGCAGATGTTGGACAGAAAATAGTTGGAAATTAAGATGCAACAACTCTGTTCAGTTTAGTTGCCAGCCAAGGGGAAGTTAGACAGAAACTAGGTGGAGGTTTCCAGGAAATGTGTTAAAGAAATGATCAGCTATTTATTAAATGCTTGTGGAAATAAACTAGCAGAATATTTTTATTAAATCATTTTTAATACATTTTCAAAACAATATTGGGGTTATCAGGGGTAATTTCGAAGACATTTCAAATGTGTTACTTTGTTATTACCGCCTTCTTACCATGAGTTTGCAGACCAGTAAAATGAAGTGTTACTGTAATTGTGGCCAAACTTGTAATTTATGGTAAGTGGTATAAGAAAGTGTAACAGAACAATGAGTAGATCTTGTAGGTATATCAAAAGTCCGGCTGTAAATTATGTTAACAGACTAATCTTTACTCGGCTCTCCTGGGCCAAACTCAGTTTTCTATGTATTTCCTCTTGTCTCTCTTCACCTTTGCAGCTGGAGCTGCAGGCCGTGTTTTTGGTGCAACACAACAAAGTCTCTGTGCAGCTCCGGCAGAAGTGGAGGAGGTGAAAATGGATGCTTCCCAGGGGAACAAGCTACGGCTCTTGACAACATGATCTCCAAGATCTAGTGCTTATATTCAACCAGTCGATCAGATGCTGTTAAGTATGTGCAGTTTTGATAGAATGTAGCCCTTAAAACCTTTCCAATCGCTTTTCAGAGCAGCACATTGTGATGTTAGTGCTACGATTGCTGATTTGCATGGTTGCTAAACTTGACCTGCAGCACAAAGGTGTTGTTTTTTAAGATATTTCAGGTAGGCCTTGCCCAGAAATATATAGAGTCAACTGAAAGTTCAAGAAAAAGAACCCTTTCAGCTTTTAAAGAAAATTCAGTCTCAAAGATACAGTCTTGAGAGGTAGAAACTCGATTTCGCTCAGTGGCAGAAAAAAAAATGTAGGCAAAGCAAAGTTAAAAGTGTTTCAGCTTTGGCATGAAATATCAAGCTGCGATTCCTGTGGTGCAGTTTTTCAGAGCCATTGCACTTCACTGAGCTTTATTTGATGTAGCCTTCCAATGCAGGAGCAAAAAAAAGGAGTAACACAACTGGATATGACCTCTTTTATACACACGGGCAAACTCCACAGAGAGCTGTAAACATCTCACAAGCAGTGACGGTTGCAGAAATCATCAGCTGGCTGTGGCTAATTAATGTTGTCTGCGAAACCACTGCTGCAGTCATTTCTGTATGAATATAATTAACTGAAATTTTAGTTAGCTTACATTTGTAATTTACCATAAAATTTCAGGGTGGCCAGCAGGATTGAGGGCTCAGCTCTGTCCGATCACATGTATTAGTATATAGTATGTATATTATTATTATATAAGTATATTATATTTTTGAGTTGGTAAATTACATGTACAGTCAGTCCATTGCTTTATCTATTGATCACAGTCACATCTTATAATGTTTATTGCAACAGAAGTTATTTTTTCCTGTTTCCACAGAAAATTCAGTAAATCTGGTCTCCAAAAACTGTGGAAAATCTATGACACACCCTGAGACATTACAAGGCTGCGTCTCCCACTCTCCAGCATATAAATATAGACATCAACTGTTAGCAGTGTGGACATAGTGGTGTATTAGATTGCAAGTTAGGGAAGCAGCAGAGGAGATACTGCAAATGTATTACAGTAAATACTACCTCTACTACTTGGAGGCGACAAGCAAAATGTAAGCATTGCGGCACTTGTGCCAAATGTATACCTTCCCTACAACTAATTGACATCCCCATGCTCTGTCCCTCCATCCAACTACTGCATCTGTTATCGCCTAGCAGTTTAAATAGCTCTGAATTAACATTAGGGGCCATCTGAAGTCCCTTTGTCTGGTAAAAAAGAAAAGACGCTTCAGGTCACACCAGGGAAATGTGAGATGTTATTGGCTCACAAACACGAGACAGTAGGAAAAGAGGAACAAGCCCACTGGAGAAATCATCTGACAGAGCTGTGACAGGGGTCTCCTTGCTAACGTTGTAATTGTATTCACACCAATTGCCATAATCAGCCACACACCCGTTCAAGCTGTGATTAGTGGTAGGATGAGATGTGGTTTATGTCATTAGATGCCCCGTGTTAGTCAGCCTGTTGGTTAAATGACAAAAAAACATTGGCGTGAACATGCAGCAAGGACCACGGATCTATTATTAGATTAGGCGATGTTGAAAACCATTATTCACAGAGGCCAAATACAGTATTTCCACGTCTTTTTACAGCATTTGCAGCCCAGGATACTCACAGGCCAGTTGCAAGTGTTGTAAGTTACTCGCGCGACGCTTCTTAGCCAATCAAATCTGCGTATTGTGTTAAGCATTGTGATTCGAGTCAGATGGATGTATGCACACAGATGAAAGACGAGACTACGCATGACAGTGGGAGAAAATCTGATTTAAAAAAACAAACTGTTAAATAAGGAGGAACTGTTTAATTTACCGATGGGCAGTTCAATAGCCCTGCGTACTGACTATATCTATCACATTGACAGATTGATGGATTGCACCCCATTGATTGACTACATATATGACATGTTTGGTCCCAAGTATATCTGATGAAAACTCTATAATCTACTAAGAGCTTCATTTGGGGGTGTGGATCCCTTCAGTTACGAAGGGTACGACCTCGTGGAATGATGACACAATGTTCACCCACTCAGTCAAAAGCTCTTCCTCAACGCCTGGTTCCGCGCTCGCCCTGTGGGTTGCATTGTTTTGCGCTCCAATCAGCCAGAAGTTTACACATGACAGAATGCACCCCCACAATATTTACGCTGCAATTTGTGGTCTCGACTGCGGTCGACAAAATAGATTTTCGTGTATAAATATTTGAGTTACAACTAGATTTAGCAAGCAAAGAGGTTTCTTTTCACAACACATGATGTCATACTAAAAAAGGCAGTCAGGCTAGCTTGTATGGAAGAGTTGCTCATGCAGTCCTAAAAATCTTATAGGGTCTCCATGTAAACGTCGGTATTTGGACATTTTGTTTTCTTCCGCCCCAGCTTTCCCTCTGCAGCATGATCTAGTCTCCTGCTGTGAGGCCGAGAGACGGTTTATGTTTGGGCTCACTGACAGCTGGCGGACAGGATAAACTGTACGAGGAGGTGCGGAATGAACATGTGGGTGTACAAAAGGCTAACTGATCAACATCTGTCCAAGGGTGTGACCTTTAACCCCACAGGAGGCACTGTGGGTCACTGAGAGGAAGTGTGGAGATCAATGGTGTGAATGGCGAAAACCGCAAAACATATGTGCCTTAGCTACCTGTGTTACTGACACTGACAAAAACACATTTTTTTTCAGCTAAATAACTGCAAAACTAGATTTAAAATCCACCAACCACAGAAAAGACAGGTAAGAAATTGCAAGCATGAAGGGAAATTTCAGAGGAAAAGGAAGAAAATGAAAGAAAACTCTCACATCTCAATGCCATCAATATGAGTCACTCAATCAATCTTTATTTGTATAGCGCCAATTGAGTGACACCAAAGTACCGGTTGCAGCCATGCATCACAGTAAAGCTGCGACTTCTTTGCTCGGCCACAGGAATGATAAAAATTTACAATGTGGTAACGGCGCTTACACTAGTCAACACCAACAGGGTTTCTATTTTTGCAATGTCGGGGACAAGGGCCCCGCTGGCAGATCGGAGTTTTTGGAGCAGAAATAATCTTAGTGGTTGACGAAATACTCGGCAAGCAGAGCCAGAGGAATCTGGAGGCTCTCCGTCCCCTTTAAGAGACACCAATATCATTTTGTTTTGCGCTGATATAATCAGACTGATAAGAGATTTGATTAATAGGCTTAGTTTCTCAAACTTGCCCAACACTTTAAAGTTGCTTTTAAAGGCCGCTGTATGTGTGGCTCAAACAAGTCAGGTCCAGATTAATATAAACATTTATTTCATGGATGTACTGTAAGTTTAGAGGGTTCTGATTATTTTTCATATGTGTTTATGTGGTTGAATAGGAAAGTATGTATCAGTATGTATCAGAACTGCTACACGAGCGAATCTAGAGGGAGTATCACAGGGAAGTCTCGTGAGAACACGTCCGATAATTAGAGTCTCTGTTTAAAAGATTGAGGCAGACGACGCTGTGTAGCAACTGTGAATCTAAAGTGATATTTCTATACATTACAGGCAAGCTGGTGATGTTATAATGTACCCTAGGGCTAGGATAATGTTCACACTGTACTTTTGTGCCACTACTTTCTATTCTGTAATCTTCATGATTGACTCTTTTGGACAGTTGATTTCTCCCAAAACTACTTATATGACTATTAGTGAGTACCAGTGACAAGAGTAGTTGTCAAAAGGTTGACCTTGTGAAGTGGATGTAGTTTGGTTAGGTTTAGGCACTAAAACTACTTGGTTTGGTTTTGGAGAATATCATGGTTGGGTTGGGTTTGGGTTAAAGTTTACCTCAAGTTATGATAGGTAGCTGATGCAAGGTAAGTATGTTGCGTGATTTAAAAATGAGTCAACTTTTGATGTCACAGGGGACATGGCAGCTGCCGGAGGCTCCTTCAAATTCCGCTATCCATTAGTCTTTAAACTGTTATTCTTTTGGCATTATTGATGGAAAAAAAGGTATTACCTATGACATGAAATACATTTGTCAGCATTGGAAAGACATTGCAGATTGGGATTAAGAGCAGCAGACATTAAAATGACCACTGCCCACAGCATCTGTCGGCAATCCGACCTGATCAGCCAGGGAGTAAAGGAAGAGAGTCGGGACAAGCGCCATGCTTAATCAGCGTGGACTACAGGACGAGGAGCGGTGTTTACATCGTTGATGCTTGGTGCTCATTGCCGTCAAGGTTGATGGAAAGTGTTAACCTGATGTCAAAAGATTTTTTTAGCTCTTCTGTAGACTGACGATGCCAAGAGTTTGATTTACCAGCTGGCTCTGCTGGTGGTAGTACTCTCTTACTGTTGATCTGATTGGTTGAAGTTGGCCTGTGACAAACGGTCACAGACAGGCGGTTCATCCAATCATCTGCCAAGTATTTTTCAAAAAGGGCCTGCCTCTCTCCAAACAGATGGGTCTGTACAGCAAGCCATCAATAGCATCTTAACACATGAACATATTAGAAAACAGAAGGGCCTCTTGCTGAAATGCAATGCAACATACTTAATATACAATCTGAAATTTGAAGTAAAAGCCTGATTTAGGTAAATAATAGGCACTGTGGGTAGTTCATTTTTAATATATTGTCCTAAAAGCCTGTTGATCTTAGCTAAGAACATGCATTTAAACACTAACCATAGGTCCTTGTTTGACGTTTGATGAAATTGGCATTTAGAGCTAGTTTAGGGTTTCAGAGAATGACAGGGATTAGCAACAAGGACAGCCGATGTATTGTGTCTCAGTGGGGGAGGTTAAAGGATGAGGAAAAGCAGATGTCACAGAGGGTTTTCCGATCATCCCCGTTGACTCATAGCTTTCTGTGTTGTCATCTTTCCTCCCCACACACTTATCAGATGGCTAGCATCGGTCACTCCCATAGAATTCTATGCCCTCAGTAACCACACATACTTCTTTCTTCAGCTCCATTAGCTCTCCTCAGGGAGAGTACTTTTTATGTTCCAAGTCTGTTGTCAGTGGGCATTTTTCAAAAGTAATTCCATGTAATCTGGGGTTTTGCAAGTGTTGTCCAACACGGAAGTTCTTGTCGGGCAATAATAGTGCAAAGTCCCTGCTTTGCATGCTTTAAATTTGTCTGCTCACCATATGCACACAGTGGCCATTTTCTTCTTGATATCACACTGCTGTCTTATGTTCATAAGAAATATGACAACATTAGAGTTCAACTACTTCCAAGCTAAGTATATTTTGAAATTTCAACAGAAACCTTTGACACATTTGTTTAAGAATGGAAGTTAAACTCACTGGATGTAATCTAACCAAAATGTTAAATGCTAAGATTAGGTACGGGGTTATCAGATATGTTGTTTAACCTTGAGGTATGGCCCAGACTTTCACTATCCATTCTCTTTACAGTTGCTAATCAATCAGGAAGTGGTGAAATGACAAATATTTATCAGATCCCCTTCACAACTTGGACCTGGAACCCAGCAACAGGACATAAGAGCGTCTCACCCTGAGCAAGATGTCTATAGAAAATGGCTGCCGGGTGAATGTGGTGTATAGTGCAATCAGACTTGCAAATGCAAGGGCCCTAACACACCAGTCTGAGGGTTGTCCCTCAGCCAATATGTGGGATGTGGGTGAACGTCTGTGGCCCTAGTTTTTGCAGTGGGTCCTGTACCACTTGTCAGCAGGTTTCCGGCTGGCTAAGGATGTTGAATCGACAGCCGGGACCATTGGTGAGAGCAAGCAGACAGACAGCTTCCTGTCAGGCCAAGGAGCACTATCTCAATATTTTGTTTAACACACGAAGAATAACATAAACATGAAATCGACATGGCGGTTTGCATCACTTCAAGACTTATTAGAATACAAAGCAGATGGTCTGACACCACAGGCAGCCACACACTGTGGTGCCAAGTAGCGGTGAACACGGAGTTAAACATAATATAGATTAATCACACAAAGTAACTGATTTCTTCCTAACCTAAATTTAAGTTAAATGACTAATTATGGATGTTTCTCTCACCAATCGATGTCCCTGTTCAAACTGTTTGGTGTAATCCTTAAATGTAATCCACTGTCCTTCACAGAGCAAAATAATCCAGTATCATGAGATTGATTATGCATCGTTCCACCATCGTTGGAATGCCATCATTGTTGAGAGGACCAGCCAGGAGAGGAAAGTTGTGAGAAGACAGGAAACAGACAAGCTTTTCCTGTTTTTTTTGCCCCAATTTTCCCACCGAACTTGATTAAAAAGAACACATTCTTGTACTTGACAGGGTGCCTGTTAAGTTTGCTGTTTTACATTCCAAAACACAAATGTGACTGTTTGTTAGTCTTTGATACACCTGTGTTTGATACAAACTTGGCGTTTTACATTAGTTATTATCATTTTGTCTTCAAAATATTCCATTCGCGAGCCCAGAACTGTGACACAATTAGATTTCCATAGTCATCCACCATGCAGGAGTTCAATAGGGACCTCAAGACCCACCTGGAGCTGCAGCAGGTGTCCTAACCCCAGAATGAACTCAGCGTTCTGCTTCTGTTTTATCCTTCAGCACTCACTTTGTTATAAGTTGGGGTTCTTTTGCCCTGTTGTTAAGTCGTTCTATAATGTCAGGATTAACAGAAAGACAGAACGTTTTTAGATCATGCTGAAGAAACCACCAGGATGCAGCATTAAACCAAAGGAAAACACTGACCTGATGCCTGAATCATCACTCAAGTTTTACAGCTCAAGTCATGCTTTTTATTTTGCTGCTTGGACGTTTACATTTTATAAGGCCATGCAGACATCAACTATCCACTGAGGTACACTTTCGGCCTCTAGCTCAGGGACTCTCAGATGGCTTTCCCGTGTGCTGGAGGGACACGTTTTGGTGGAAAGGAGGGGGGTCGCGCTAGCTGGAAGTGCGCCTGGCAAAAACAGGTCTTGTTGATACAGTCACCCGAGCCAACTGGATAACACATCAAGAAAAGGCTACACTAGCTGGGGCTGCCACCGGGGGACCAGCTGTGCACGTGGCCAGCAGGCACCACGGTGGAGTAACACCAGAAGCTAACACTAATAGATATCACATTGCCTCAGTGGAAGTGATTTACCTGACCGAGGCACTGACTTATTCATTATCCAGCTGTAGTTTAAAATGATTAGCACTGTTCTTCTGGGTTACTGGTTCTGGTCTTGGGTTGCAGCTGCTTGGTTATGACATAATGTAGCTATGAAAAGGTGCTTGGCACGAATGTTAGCTCACCTGTGTTTTTCTTTGACACAAGAGGACTATTCTCTGTGAATGTCTGGCCAGATATATAGGGGTCAAAGGTTGGATTTGGGTGGATTCCTCAATCAGACCCCTGTTGACTTCTCACTCACAAGGCTCTGGATGTCTCACTATCTATCTTCCTGGCACTCTTATTAACTTCTTCTGCCCATTTATCCATCGCCCATGATTTTGCAGGTTACACATGTTGGTTCAATCAAGTTACAATAAAAAAACATTTTGTCAAACTGCCCTAGTTATCTTGACTTGAAGATAGTTTTGGTTTCATTAATCTAGATTTTAAGAAAACTGCCTTTGAATTTACCCCAGGGATGCTCACAAGTCATGTCTCAAGTCTTTGATAACAAGTCCAAGTCAAGTCTCAAGTCTCTTATGGTTGTAATGAGCGTTCTATCATCTGCTGCGTGCCATCCGGTCTGCTTAGAACACTGCATAGTCATATCTAAGGGTTTCAAAGCATGTACTGCATTATCATCACTCTTCATCATCACATATTAGCATAGAGTATTATCTGCACTGATTAGTTGTTTGGTATATGATCACTTTAAACAGGCTATTGCAATGCAGTATGAAAAAACACACACACACTGAAAGCTTTCCTATAAAATTAATAACTGTATTTTGCTTTGCAACATAAATACACAGCTACAGCAGCTAAATGCAAAACACTATTGCTGCCAAATGATCTGAAATATACTGCAAGTCCATAAACTGGTGATGTTAAACAGTTTTGTTCAAAAAGAGACATCTACCATTTGTGAGAATTGGCACCTTTTTCTTTGTGTGACGAAAGTGATTCCTTGCATGAAAATAAAACCCCTGATGAAATATCATTGGAGTTATTGGCTAACTTAAGACGGGAACATTTTTGTGGATGCAAATGTCTGTGTTGTTTAACAGTAAACATCAGCTGAAATTCATTCCTGAAAGAAACGCTGTGAAACGTTTTTCGCTTGCCATCGGTTCTGGGTTTACATGTAAGTAGCACACGGCACTAAATGTGTGTAGCAGCATCAGTTCAAGTCATTTACACAGACAAACCAATCTGACATGTGTTTCCAGTGTTTAAATTAGTGAAGAAAAATTCTGAACTTAAAGTGAACTGACCCTTTGAATTGTTTGCTAACCGTCCATAAGCGCTGAGATTAACTTTCACATTACCAAGTGACTGACCTATCCGGCTGTGTTTTCAGGCACCTGATCAAGTTTGATGTGGTCAATCCAGCGTCCTTTGTATTATTTCCGCAAATCTTGCATTTGGCGATTCTTTCGTTTGCACCTTGTGTGTAGTTCCTAAAGGTGAAGCTTATGACAAACAGGAGCGCATCAGCAGTTGTTGTCATAGTCGACTTAGTGCAGTGCGCTTCAGATGCATAAGGTTACGCATGAGGGAATGACGGTCAGCTCGTCAGACATTTTCTTCACATTGATGTGCCAAGAAAATACAAAAATAATGATTGTTCACCAGTCCCAAATCTCGAATCTCAAGTCAAGTCTCAAATCACTGAGTGTGAGACTTGAGACCAAGTTGCGTATTCGATTCCACATCTCTGCTTCATACCAGTACAGTGGAGAGGAAGAGAATTTTGTTTGTGGTGTTTACCGGTTTCATTTGACAATCCACAGGCTTTGTTCTTAACTGTTTTAGTAGGAAGAACAGCTAAATAAAAACTGTTGGTAGTTTTTTTATGCTTATCTGTAACCAGTGTTGTTACGAAAAAGTAGTTATGTTACCAGTAACGCGTTACACTGGTTACGTAACTACTTTTTTCGGGTAAAAAGTAGTGTAACGCGTTACTACTGAAAATATGGTAACGAAACGTAGTTCCTTTTTCAGTTGGGTACAACGCTACTTTTCCCAGAGACAGATTTGACAGCGACACTGCCTCAGCTGCGTGCTTGCGCAATAGCCGCAGGCTCTCATTCCACACTGAGGCTGGTACCAGCAATAGCATGCAGAGAGCAGTCAGTCATCATGGCAAGCGCGGCGGAGCAACCACAACCAACGGTAACTTTTGAGGGATGGAGGTATTCCCATTATTTCGAACTGACTGAACACAAAAGAAACACCTGTTATGTTCTCCATAGTAGAACTTTATGTAGGCCTATACACATTTAGGAAATGAGATGGGGTTCTGCCCAAAGTCGAGCACCATAAAAGTAACGTAAAAAGTTACTTTCCATAGAGGGTAACTAAGTAAAGTAAGGGATTACTTTTTTAAGAAGAAACGAGTAACAAGCAAACACTACTTTTTAAAAGTAACTTCCCCACACCCTGAGTGGCTGCGGATGAGGTGAAGATAAAGACAAAGTATTGATAAAAGCTTTCAGACAAACTGGTTGCCCCCCTCAGGTAGCCAAGTGTTGAAGCAAAGGTATGCGTGCAAAGTGGACGCCCTTGTTTCACCTTTCACTTCCCAACACACAACACAGCTGGGGTGAGAGAGCCTGTGACACCGGGCGAATCTCGAAAAGATAAAAATACTGTAAGTTGTCATTTAGAGACAAGCAGTAGGTGGGGCCAGTTCCCCATTAGTGTGATTATGCCATTGCAAAGAGGATTGCAATGGCAGATTTGAATTCCGATGTTGTCTTTTAGTATCGTTTGGGCTCTCAAATAACTGATACCCAAGACAGAAATGTGGAGATTTCAGATTAACCTGAATCATTGTAAAGCTTCTGTAATCAATAGTGTCAAATTAATAATGAATCAAATGAAAACGTGTACTGTGAAAGGTATTGCTCGAAGTGACAACCCAGTCAAGAATTTTCCCCCACTCGACCCAATTTTCACCTTTCTTTTTTTTTATTTGCCCCACATTTTTGTTGCTTTGGGTCACACTCGCCGCTCTCATCAGCCTTGTTTCCACCAGCAGTAGACGGCTGCATTTAGTGAAAAAGCCCTGATAGACCCACCGTACACTGCCTGCACATCACTGAAGAGCAGACGGACAGACTAGCTGCTGAACATACTATTGAAGCATTCAGCAGCTTAAAACCAGATATCTTTTTCCCACAGAAACAGGAATACTAATGTTAATCTGTGTCTGCTTGATGTGTAAATAAACGACTGGTTGCAAATAGATTCACCGGATCTTTATAAAGTGATACCAGCATATTTTGATTGCTGCTTTTTCCCCTTTTCCGCCTATGGGAGACAGTAAAAAAGATAAATGCTATACTCGAAAAGTTGGATGACAACCTCACAAAATCGCTGGACAACATCTGCTGGTTCAAGTCCACAGTGACAGTTAATTTGCAATTTCAAGGTTTGCAACGTCAGAATCCTTAACACCTGGGAGTCCAGCCGCAACAGAGCACCTTCTCATTAGTTATTTTGGTTTAGTATTTTTTGATGCATCAGTTTCTGAAGGCACAACAGGCCTCCTGCTACGCCTGACACCAGAACTTTATCTTGTAAAATCCACAATCTAACTTTGGGCTCCTTCTTTTGTCCAGAGCAACATTTCATTCACAAACAAATCCCCAAGCAGACCATTTGGAAACAACTTATTCCCCTCTTGTACCAATCTAGTGAGTCAGCCGGGTTATGTGATCTTTAGACCTTTCAGCAGATCCACTCCAAATTAAACATCTGGTGGGTGCTGAAAATTGTCTTGAGCAGAAGGCGCTCCCCATGTAGAACAATTAGGAAAAACAATAGCACAACAAATGAGCAGCCAGCTGCAGCTCCTGGGTTTTATAGGCCTGACTCGGCAGAAACAGGCTGTTTTGCTAACATTTCATGTCCACCAGTCATTTTTAGTTCAACAATAACTTGCCACATTTTCGGACAAAGGAAGGCATTGTTAAGATAAGTACCCCTTCTCAGCCTCTCTTGGATACGATATTTCCATCTACCTGATCAAGTCAGAGGCCGATGTGGATGGTGGTAACACAATCTTAAAATGATGATGTTTCATCGTCTCCATCGCTGGCCCACATTGCTAACAAGCAGCCGGCTGCTTTGTCTGCACGTCAGACATGCCCCGACACAGAAACCTCACCGGGCCGAGAGAATAGGCCCCGTCTGTTCCTGCTCGGCGCAGTTCAAGCATGCCTTACTTTGCAGATAGAGTATAACTGTCTGTTTGGCTTAGATTCTGCCGCTGATGTGAACAAGAACAAGCATTCTCACCTGTCACCACACGGTTGATGCTTTGCAAAAAAGGTTGGTTTTGGACAGCTTCCTTGTGCACAGTTTAAATGCTTTCATGGAGCAAACTGGAAGAATAATGGACGACATGAAAATATGGGGGGGAAGGAGAGTCGGAGTAGAGGAAAGATTATGTATTTCATGAAGAAGGAATAGTAGATGAAAATGTTCTGGGCAAACAGGGGAAGGCTTTTTAACTTTTTCTCAGCCGTCTTCATGCAGTCCCTAAGTCAAAATCAGTGCTATCAGAAAAAAAGATGAAAGATCTGTGGCCTCGAAGACCTGCATCCGCATCTTTACAAAAAATGGAAATTCTATGCCACAGAATCGACCGCAGAGATGAACATTCTGATAGCTGCGACGGCAGCTTTGACACCCTGAGTGGCTGCGGATGAGGTGAAGATAAGGACAAAGTATTGATAAAAGCTTTCAGACAAACTGGTTGCCCCCCTCAGGTAGCCAAGTGTTGAAGCAAAGGTATGCGTGCAAAGTGGACGCCCTTGTTTCACCTTTCACTTCCCAACACACAACACAGCTGGGGTGAGAGAGCCTGTGACACCGGGCGAATCTCGAATGGCATCTAATATTATATGCCGCAGTTTTAACCTCTGGTTCCTACCTACAAATTTAGGGGGACCTGAATATCCTGAAGTTCTAATCGGATCATCTAACAGCATCCAAAACCCTCTTTGGGGCTCTGTCCAACTGTTTTTGTAACTTTCTGAAACTTCCTCTCAGGTCCTCTTTTTCTGTTCTTCACACAGTGATTCCCGTATCTTCTTGGCTGATTGCAAAACCAGGAATGCATATAAAGAAAGAAAGAAACATATAAACAAACTTTCTTGTGGTCCCAGAATCACGAATTCATTGAGAGAGTGTTAAAGGATTTTTTTGAAATGTATACCACAACTTTAGACCTCAACAATCAAGTGTCAACATAGCTGACATTCCTGTTCTATCTGATAAAGATTTATCTACACTGAGAGACAGGGAACTGCAATACAGCTGTCGCCTGACGGCTCCACCGGCCCCACCGTCAACTCCCTCAGGAATGCCTGACACAATGATAGAGCCCGCGTGAGCTCTACATATCATGTGGGTAATCTATAATCTCCATGTCAAGACTCCAGCACTGAATCTTCTTACATTCTGGGATCACTCCATCGTATTGGTTTAAACTTTAGGAGCGCACTCCAATGTTCAAATCAAATCCAAATCAATCTGATCTGCAGCTTGTGGGAACAGAAAACAAGGACAAAAGTTCGAGAAATGTGATGTAAATCAGAATAAAACAGATTTTTCTCATCGGCTGGACAATGTGAATTCTAATACTATAGGTGACTCATTGAGACCCACTGAAGAAGCTAGCAATGGAGGTCAAGGACTAATTAAAAGCTATGTCAAATAAGTAAGTTTTGAGTTTAGATTTAAGCCCTGATAATGAGACCGTAAGGCACGAGGTGGAATATTTGGTTTAATGAGATGGGGCAGGTACGACGGGGCAAGGCCGTGCACAGTTTTGTGTGTCATCAGCAGCATCTTAAAGTCTGATGTGACATCAGACTGTAGCTCAGGGGTAGAGCCAGCAACCATTATCACATGGTCGCTGGTTTGATTCCCCTGGTCTGCATGTCAAAGTGTCCTTGGGCAAGATACTGAACCTAAAACTGCTCCTGATGTGCTGGTCGGCACCTTGCATGACAGACACCACCATCAGTGTATGAATGTATGCATGAATTACTGTAAGGACAAAAGCGTCTGCCAAAATGCCCTAAAATGTCAAATGTAAATGTAAACATCAACTGGGAGCCAATGCAGTGAGGCTAGGATTGATGTAATGATAACCATCTTGTACGTGTTGTACGAGACTCTCGCTGCAGCATTCTGGACCATTAGAAGAATTGTAAGTGCTCTCACGCAGGAGACCTGAAAATAGGGCATTGCAATAATCCAGCCTAGACAAAACAAAGGCATGAATCAGGATCTCTCTCAAATGCAGCCAAAAGCATGACAGCTTTTACTCTAGCAGGAAGTTCATTGCATGGCTGGAAGCGTTTTGCTGCTCTTCACACTTTCGCACAGAAAGTTGTCGCTCCTGAGCACATTCCTCGACACTGCTGCTGCTGCTGCTGATGATGATAACGAAACACAGGCAACATGAATGTCCAGGTGAACTTTGAATTGTTTTCACTTTTTGCGGAAGGAAATGATAGCTATAATTATGATTCAGCTATTAGAGAACATCATACCGTAAAGCCAACAAACGCTGACGCTCAAGACAGTAGCTACATTTCCATCCCAATGTAGTGAACGTTTCAACCGAATTCCAAAAAACGGGCAAAAGAAAAAATGTGAACAGATGCTCGTTTCCATCCACTATATGATTTTTAGGAGTTGGTTTATTGAGATAAGGAGTAGGTGGTGTAAATTCCCAGTTGGTGCGGTTATGCCATCGCAGAAGTGGAGAGTGCAATTTTGCATTTATCAGTCCACCAACTGGGATGAGGATGAATTGTGGAGTCGCAGCCTGAGAAAAAGAAGCCGGTGTGAAGTCTGATGGTATGGAAGCAGATACTTCTGTATGTTTTTCCAGATGGCTGCAGGGTGAACAGACTGTGGTTTAGGGTGGGTGTTTGTCTTTGAGTATCTTTGGGCTCCGTGCAGACATTCCGCTTCACCAATACCGCTGATGCTTGGTAGATGGGTACCAATGGTTGTTCTGGGCGGTTTTAATCCCCCGCTGTAGAGCATCCCGTGCCAGTTGGTGACGTTTCCAGTCAGGACGCTTTCTAATGCTCCTGTAATGTTAATGAGAACTTTGCACCGGTTGGTTATCTGCCTGTGAAATTAAAGTGATATTCCAAACTTTTTTTTTTGTTGCACTTTCTGCAGGATTTTGAAAAATGCCCCAAAAACCCCACATAACTGAAAAAATCTTACGCACTATAAGCTTGTCCTCCATTAGTAACCTGCAGTGACCTAAGACAGTGTCACAAAGCACAAAATAGATTCCTTCCATACATCATGTCTTGAATTTCATTAGGCTATCCATAAGCAATTTTGGTATCCCCCCACCAAACCATCCTCCCAAATACCTTCCAACAATTAAGCGTTTACAGTGGAGGATAACTATCAGGTATGCACCAGGAGGCCAGAGCATTACCTTCTCCAGAGTGTCTTGCCAACATGTGTTGAGTGTGGGTGGAGGGCGGGTGGCTTGGCAGCAGCCTGTGCGGGCACTCTCCAACTGTTTTATGAAACCATCTAAAAAAACAAAAGGATTTCTTGGAAACGCCGGGCCTGGCACACGTTGGGTCCGAGCGCCTCTGGGAATTTTTTTATGCTCGATGGCACGCACTCACACAAAAATCCCCCGGCCGGGCTCTTCATATCCTGTGTTCCTGCATCGTAATAGGCGGCCGTGGCAGCGAGTGGTGACCGAGGTTGAGATCACGCACCTCCTTAAGGATGTCAAAATAGCTTGAGGTCACGTCTTGGATTAGGTCGAGCTGAGAAGTATCCCTAACTGGATGTGTCTGTGCACGTGTGTTGTGCGTGTATGCATTTTTTCAGAGTCTTGAAAGTTACAGCATGTATTTTTTGTCTTTCACAGGGGCCCCCGTACACCTCCTGCTCAATTCAGTGGCTCACAGCCGTCCTCTTTATACAGCAGTCCAGGATCATACTAAAAATGGGCTGTTAGAACTGGAAAGTGCCACTGCATCACTTGTGAGTCAACAAACATGAGGTTGAGCCCAGTTTTACACACCTTAGGCCTGTTCATGTTAATCTTTAGGCTAAATTTACCTTTAAGGATTTTCAATATTTGTACACAGACCAAATGCTCACACAAAGTTGTCACTCGTGGGGCTTTTTGGGGGGCAGACTACTAATAGGTTCAGTATTTCTCCGTGTGGCAAGGGATCCGATGTCGTTTTCCTGAAACCTCATCATCAGCTCCTCATGAAGTATCCCTCAGGCTTGTTCCGGGTTTTGCCTTAGGGTCTCCTTACTGGTGAACATGTCTAAAATATCCCACAGAGGTGCACCGCCTGATGCTACAGCTACCTTAAAGTGAAACTCTCGCCAAAAAGCAACCTAGGCTTTATTTGTGAATGTATATGAGTCAAACCTTCGGGTAAATGCATAATTACGATGAAAGACGCACTTTTAAGATTTACCGTAGTTTCGTTTTTGGGCAAGTTTATTTTGAATGGGAGTGCAAGAGCATCAAAAATCGCTATTTTTAAAACACTAAGAAGGCTTGACACAACATGAAACTTTGGTCGTAGCATCACCAGGGTGAACACACCATTCAACACCCATTCAAAATTAACTTGCCCGAAAGCGAAACTACAGTAAATCTTAAAAGTGCGTCTTTCGTCGTTATTGTGCATTTACCCGAAGGTTTGACTCATGTACATTCACAAATAAAGCCTAGGTTGCATTTTGGCGAGAGTTTCACTTTAAAGTACATCTATTCTTTGTGTCTTAGTTTAGGTTATCCTGGAGGAACTTCAGTGCCTTTCTATTCTGGGAGCAATGGTTAAATTTCTTGGCTCGGGTCAGTTAATTTCTTTGCCGTGAATGTGATTACTCAAGTAACAATCTATACAAATCTTTCATGTTGGGTTCAGCCACTTATGAGGTATATGGCCCAATATATTATGTATTACCCAGCAGATTTGGTCACATAATTTCAGAAAACTTCTAATGAACTTTTTGTGACAAAGCAGTATGTGTTCCTCTCTCATTCCATCACAGAAAAAATGAGAGGTGTAGAAATCATTGGAACTCAAGACTGCCATGATATACTGTACATGCTCTTTATGTAAACCTGTGACCATGACTGTATACTGGATTTGTCAACATTTGGGACACTGTAACATATATATATTTACTTTTTGGCATAACAGACATGGTGTATTCTGCACATACACACAGTTGGCTAACTTATTTTCCAGATCATAATATACTATATGAGACAACAAGCAAACATTCAACAATCATTTTAACCTAACAGAGTAGATATATAGATATTATATATAGAGTATAGTAATATATACCAAGAGCTGACTAATTTCTTTCACTACGGCACCACACTACATAGCCTGCTCTTCGTAGCTTCATATCAACATGTTTCTACAAACACTGTTGATAATGCTAACCCTAACCTGTTTTAAATTAAACATCTGGCCACATCTTACAAATCGCCCCTGTAGCTGTGTTCCAACACCAACTTTAATGTAATCCAGATAAAATGACTTCACAGAGAGTTGTGTTTTTCATACTTTATTGAAACCAAAATATAGTCCAAATATGTCTCTTAACTCAGCATTCATAAGCAACAATATGACAAAGATTATAACTATTTTAGTCATGAGTTTTGTGCACTTTCTGTAATAAATCACCTAAAAGCAAAAATCTGTTGTCTCATTTGCAGTGGTAAAAGAGTACTGAAAAACTGTACAGTTAAAAGTAAAAGTACAAAGTATTCGTCCCCATAACTACTCGGAGCGTTAGTTACTTTGTAACTGGTTTCTGTTTCTGCAAATCTTCTAACTAAATAACTCCCAGCTCCTGTGCTACTCTGGTCAGAGGTCATGGTTGCCTTTCCAAACAGGGCCATCTCTAGCCACTTTGGTGCCCTAAGCGAGATTGGGATTTGGACAGTTATAGAGTAGATTAGCCTGACTATTACTGTACAGGCAAAAACATGAAGGACAAACAACTGGTGCAGTCTACACACAACTTATTGCACCACTGGTTCAACATAACACATTACTACCTACTTGTGATTATGCATTAGTAAAATTAAAGAGGTCCCCGCATTGCCACGCAGCTGAGTCCCCCCAGTCTCCTAGCACCCCTGCAAATGTCCAACAAGGCCGAGTCCAACTGACTGCAGAAAAAATGCAGGATAGCCAAGAGCCCCCCCCCCAGTACCCTCAGCCCCAGGGCAGAACAAATCTCAGAGGAGACCCCCAGTCAAACCGGAGAAGTACTTTTGTTTACTAAGAAGGCAACGTGATCTTGTGAGTCATTTGCTGGAGTTCCGACCAAGATATTTCATTAAGGACCTTTCATGAAGGCCGACTGTACCTATTTACCTTTGCTCTACACGTCACTAATCCCCTGTGCACGTACATTTCAACGGGGAGGATGTGAAATCTATCTGCGCTGCTCTGTTTTTGCAATTTATGTGAGATTTCACCGGGGCCAGCACATAAATCAAATGCCCGGGGTTTTCAGGAGTGTAAATCCAGAAAAGAAAAACAAATCGCTCTACCCACAAAGGAGCTACATTGAAAGATCCTGCAGAAGGACAGTCGTCACGAGATTCAGCAAACAAAGTGTGCGAGCGCTGACACATCCAGTCAGTGTTTAAGATTGATGATGAGTGACGAGGACGATCACTGACAGAGAAATTGTTTGGCAGGGTAGTGATCGGGTCCTGCATGCTTGATCTGTTGCTGCCTTCAAGGTAAAACTGACTACTTCTGTGAAAGGAAGTAGCAGTATTAGTGAGAAGCATGATTCATGATTTGTATTTCGGAATTTGATTGAAATATGAAATTAGCAAAAGTCTCGAATGCGGAAGACAGTCGAGTCATTTTAGCTTTCATAGAAATGAAATGAAATGAAATGAAAGACTTCACCTCCATGGCTGTGTCCGGGTGTAATTATAATGTCTTTGCTTCAGACAGGTTAGTGCACTAACGCTAATTAGGTTAGCAGAAGATTTTGACTTTCTAGAGGCGTCTAGCTAAATAAATTCTTTTCACATGAATTTGGGAGCTCTGGGCTCCAGATCCAGAGATTGCAAAAGACGCGAGTAGATAATGCCTTAATTTTCCATTTTTTTTTTAAGTATAGTTTTGAGGTACTATACTATAATACAGTATAGTATTTCCATTTGCGGACAATTTTTTGTGATTTTTTCTGCAATCAGATTTGAAAAAAAAGTGGGGGGGGGACTGATAACTAAAACTGATGATAATATTAATAATCATAAAAATGCTGAACATCAGATCTGATAATCAGCCAGGCAGATACTTGGTCAACCCACAGCATGGAGTATAGGCTACCTACATGTAAATATGTGTATATTTACTTTTACCTGTAGACTGCATTTTATACTAATGTATATCAATGTGTATGCACTGCTAGAACAATTACTTTTGAGACTTAAGTGAATTACCACTATATCCTTACCCTTTAATCAAGCGTGACTTTTGGGTAATTTGCACAGAGATGCAGCTGATCAAGAGCAAACCAAACAATTGCACAATAACCCGCGGAGGGAAAAACTTTTTTTTTTCCGAGGTGCTCGTGAACGCATCGTGTCACACAGCACAGCGCTGGATGAGGACGTACACATCGGCACAGTGCCTCCCCTCAGAAACTCTCCAGAGCCCGTCCTCAGCCCTCAGTCCTCAGTGAGCTCTTGGCTCGGAGGGGCCCGCCGGTCGACAGGATGGGGGACATCTGTGGACTTGCTACTTCACGGTTCGTTGGAGTTCTGAAACTTCCTCTGCGCGTCTTTTTGACAAGTTGAGGGGGAATGATAGACAGGCTGTACGCAGAGAGCAGCCCTCCGAGCGGTTTTATGTGCAGACAGTTTGTGACCTTGTGCAGGTTTGCAGGTGTGAAAAGAGATGAGTTTTTTCCACGTGGATTCACCGACACTGCCGATTTCTTGACAAAAACCCGACGGAGCTGTCAGTGGACCGGGTGCGTTCAGGGGGAGAGAAAAAGAAAAAGGACTGAACACTATGCGAACCCGATTCCCAAGCGCTGCTGTCCCCCCTGAACATGTGTACCGCGTTACTCCCCGCACACACCGTCCCTAACCGCGCCTGGAGGTGCGGGTCCGGCTGAAAACATGTTCATCCTGCTGGTTCCGGTCACTTTATTCCTCAGCTTCATCATCTCTCAGACGTGGAGCGTTCAGTTGTCGTGGGAGAACTGGAACGCGCGGCCGCGCAACCGAGGGAACGAGTTCGACAAGCCGAGCTCGCAGCCCCACATCGTCTTCATCCTGGTGGACGACCAGGGCTTCCGCGATGTCGGGTACCACGGCTCCGAGATCAAAACCCCGACCCTGGACCGGCTGGCGGCTCAGGGAGTCAAGTTGGAGAATTACTACGTGCAGCCGCTGTGCAGCCCGTCCAGGAGCCAGCTCATGACCGGCAGGTACGGTACTAACCCTAACTCTGCTCCTTCAACTCACGAAGTTCACCGGATGAAACACCATAGAAAAAAGTTGTTCAGGCAATCAATTTTCAATGGAAAACCTTGTCATCCATCCAGGATCAGCTGATCACCTCCTAATATGTTATTTATTGTGGCGTTAGACCGCTGCCACATGATGGGATCAGGTCTCTCAGCTGATCATGATCATAAAAAAATCATGCAAGTTCAGCCAGACAGGATGGCTTCACCCCCCCTAACAAAAAAATAAAAAATAAAAATCTACATTCTTCTTTTTTAGAGGTTTACTTTTACAACCATCTGAAGCGACAGAGCACAGAAGAAGCACGGCAGTGTTAGGAGGAGGAGGAGGTCATCAACAAAGTTCACCCCCAGGTTTTTATGTAGTCGAACAAATCAGATATTTGATGATCAGTAATGATACAGTTAAGTAACATCTTGCATAATGTGGAGGGGAAATCAACAGACAAGGGAGGATTAGGAGGTACAGATATGGACTGGATGGATGAATGATAAATGGATGATGGATGGATGGATGGATGGATGATAAATAGATGGATTGATGGATGATGAATGGATGGATGGATGGATGGACAGTCAGATGATGGATGGATGGATGGATTGATGGATTGATGGATGGATGATGGGTGGATGGATGATGGATGGATGGATGGATGGATGGACAGTCAGATGATGGATGGATTGATGGATTGATGGATGGATGATGGGTGGATGGATGATGGATGGATGGATGGACAGTCAGATGATGGATGGATGGATGGATTGATGGATTGATGGATGGATGGATGATGGATGGATGGATGTTTCCTGGCATTCTTAACAATCCCATGTCATCCAATATGCCCGTCCTTTTCTTCCTGCAGTCAAAAGGTTCACAGTCACATAGCAGCCCGCCT
>OMLP01044389.1:0-23338 GCA_900302685.1 Spondyliosoma cantharus
CACACACACACACACACACACACAGAGACACACACACACAGACACACACACACACACACACACACACACACACACACACACACACACACACACACACACACAGACACAGAGACACAGACCCACACAAATCGTAGACACACAAAAATACTTACTTACTTACGCACAAAACTTCCGCGCACGCTCCCTCGCCCTGTCTTATTGTCACACGCGCGAGCACGCACAAAGCCCTCATGAAAAATCGTTTAGATGAAGCAGTCCTCCGTTGTGAGACATTGATTACCGTTTACCAGGCTGGAGCACAAACGTGGTGTGTAAAGGAGAGATGGCTCGGATGGACGGAGAGAGAGAGAGAGAGAGAGAGAGAGAGAGAGAGAGAGGTTGATAGATGGCAGTAAAGATGAAAGATATGGAGGCAAAAACCAGGGGATCTTTATGACGAACGGAGAGGGGGACAGATTAGGCCAACTAATTGATCTGGACCTGTGGTTAGCGTGGCTGCTTCATTCACAGCAAGCTTAAATCCTGTCTCACACACACACATACACACACACACACACACACACACACACACATACACACACACACGTACGCTCACACCTGCTGTCTTGTCGCCGGTCAGGGTCGGTCAGCCCCTTAGTCACTTCATTAACCCCTCCAGGCAGGGACTGCATCAACCATATTAGCTCTTGAGCTCTGTGATGGAATCAGTAGGTAGGAGGAGACAGAGAGCGGAGGGCTGAGGGCTGTGGACAGGCTCCGTGCTTGATTTTCCAGCCCTGTTTGCACCTGATTTCAAGGAGAGGCTTACAGGCAACACTTTGATCCAACAGTTTTTTCTTGTTCTGAGTTCTGTGGCTCTGCTGAGGAAACTCGGCTAGGTTTTTTTGATGCTCTTTACAGGTGATGAAACAGGCTACTAACACAGGTTTTTTTTATGGTCATTGTTGCAGCAGTGTTATAGGTTAAATTGCTTGTGAGACCGTGGTTGGGGGCAAAGCTACCCCAGAACTCTTTCCTGGGCTAGTCCGCCATGGTTGTTCAAATACTCGGCAGTCAGAAAAGAGTTAATTAGACCTTTTAGAAAGATAACTTGGTGCTTTTTTTTCTTTCCTGCAGCGAAAAAAGGTTGATACCACACTTGTGTGTGTGCTAAATCTGGAGCTACAGCCAGCGGGCGAGGAGCTCAGCTTAGCTTAACTTGGAGTAAAAACTGGAATCAGGGGAACAACTTTATTAATTTTCATGTTGTATTTAATTTGTTTAATCTGTATACAAACAGCAGGGAAGCTGTGGTTTCCTTGCTGGAACTAATAACATGATAATTAGTAAAATTTAGAGGAAGTAGATTTGAAAAAAAACAAACTTTTTTATGTTTTTGGTTTTGTCAAGGTGTTTCCCCCTCTGCGTCCAGTCTTTATCCTAAGCTAGGATAATTACCTGCTGCCTCTAGCCTCATATTTAGCATACGCACACGAGAGTATTATCAATTCACTCGTTTTACTCTCAGCAAAAGGCCAGTTGACCCCAAACATTTTATTCTTTTAAGCACAATAATCTTATTCTTAGTTATTTACAATAAATGGAATATTTAACATTTGTTGCTTTTCGGTATATCCAGAATTCGGCTACAGTAAGTCACAGACTAATTCTGTTATATTTCAGTATACTTCAGGCAAAACCACACTGACACTAAATGCCTGCCACACTTTTGATGGCGTATCAGACGGGAGCTTTGACGACGTTAGACATACATTTAAAAGATGCTCAGAGGGTTTTCTCTTAATGATTATCACTTTTTCCAAACAAGAACAACTGCCAGGACATTGCGGGCCGGTTAGATTCGCATTTTCAAAGATCACAAGTGCGATACTGTGATTCCCAGTGCGACTGAAACAACAAAGAACGAAGGCAACAAGATGAGAAAAATGGATACTAACAAGATTCAGACAGCTGCTGACTCCATCTGTCCGTACGATGCAGTAAAATCCGTTGATATGGGATCGGTCTCTTCTGCCATTCGAAGCCAAAGGGGGTGCTGCTGCATGGACCCAACTAAATCTGAATGCATACTTTCAAATGTGCAGAAAATGAAATCACCAAAGGACCTCTGGGCAGTGAATTGAAGAAAAACAACCCTTCAAGCAGACTAATGCAATTGCTGAGATATGGATTTTTTTTTTTGTATCATAAATATAAGCACTGCAATGAAACGTAAAAAAAGAAAGACAGTATATTTAGATTCAGAGTCTGGTCAGTGTCAAAAGCATCATGGTTTTATACCTTGTACTCACTGGCCTAATACCTACTAACGCCCACAAACATCAGGCTCTTGTCTTTCAGTGGGAAAGGGATTACTCTGCACTAATTCCCAGATCAAATGACTCAGCTGAAGTCATCTGTATTTATTGGCTCCAGCTCCAATTGGCAGTAAATATGACACCCAGTCTAGACGCACTTCTTTTTGCCCTTTTTTCAAATCTTAATGCTCGCACTGAAGTTCCAGACATTTGCGCGTAAATAGTTTGTCACCGTTGCTTCCCACTGTTTGCTGATGCACTCGTGCCATCAAACATGACAAACACAAACTCCTGTTTAAAAGAAAATGCACGTACGCGCTAATATTCGTGTTAAAATTGCAGTAGTTGCATTTGTTCACGGTGTACTAGCTGAACATGCAGGCTGACATCATCAGAAAAAAAACAAATGTATAGGTCGAAAATGAAAGCAGCCTATTGCGAAGTTCATTTGTGTTTGTTGATCGGCGGCGACCTCCAGCGGCTGTAGTAATTACTGCAGCTGTAATCTTTTGGAAACGCTGATATTTGATATATTCGTTTGTTTAGCTATGAGGACGTGTTGGAGCATGCGATTGAACATAGGTGCACTATGAGAACGTTCATGGCGTATCAAAATCACGATCCCCCGGTTCAGAAACCTGCACCCGTCTATGTTCGATATCTGAAATTAACGAGATCTGCATCGGGAGGCGAAGATAAGCCGCTCTGACTGAGATGCTGAACATATCGCACTTGTTGTACAGTACATTGCTGCCGGTTGAAGAGAAGTGTTTCACGATCCGTCTCCTAGTGTGCTGCTGTTTCTTCCTTTTTTTTGTCTTGCGACCTAACATGCATGATTTCCCGGAGGCAGGATTCCATCTCCGGTGAAGGGATCCAGGTAGTCAGTGTGCCTTCTGCAGCTGGTCTGCAGGTCTAGGTTTGTGCCTCTTGCACTGGAGTGGGAAGAACAACTGCTTTGTAAACAGGCAGTTCTTCACCTGGATGTCACGGTTCACAAAGACTCCTCCTTGGAGTCTGGCATAACCCCACTGGCAGAGCTTATGCGGTGGTGTATTTCTGCGTCAGTGTCGGCTTTGGAGGGATGAAGGCTGCCAAGGTAGGGAAAGTCATCCACGTTTTTTCGAGGCTGAAATATTCGATGTGTATTGAGACACACAAAACGCAGTGATTCACGGCGCACATACATGCACACACACAAACACACACACACACACACACACACACACACACGCAGGCATTTGTGCACAAATGCAAGGGGATTTTTTTTATTTTTTTCGTAGGCAAGAGATTAAAATGAACAAAGGATTAGAGTTGGTGTGAAGAAGAATAAGTTATTATCATATTGTTTTGTTTGCTCTTCTCTGATTTATGCATACAATCCGGCGTGCGAGGAGGCTTTTGGGGTCATTTTAATAAGTAAACATTCGACACTCAATAGTAGTTAATTTTTTTTCCCTCCGCTCGGCGAGTGACTGTATTGTCAGTAAATATGAGTTTCATTCTGTTTGACAGCGGAGGGCTCGTGTTTTTTCAGCTCTTGTCTCATCTATGATTATCTACTGGCAGTATAAGGTGACATTTTTGGAGACTGAGGATGCTCATTGACAACGAGTGTCCCTGAAATGAGATTTATGATGGGCTGTCACTTTCAAAGACTCGCAGAGTGACTCAGGTGGAGTCGTAATGGGAAAGAGGCTGCTCTCTGTGCGGTGCCATCGGCCTGCAAACCAGACCATGAAACGCTCCATTATCAAAATAAGCCCATTTAATGAGTTATCTTGGTTCAGTAAGTTAAGAGCCGGATTGTTTTTCGGAAGATAAAGTGGCAGCGACGAGTGCCGGATCTTTTACCTTTGTGGCAGAATATTTTATGAATTGCGGGCACGGTATTGCTGTGGTTTTTATGCAAATGTCTCCCACTTGTGCACTTACTTTATGTTCATCATGTATACACAAAAAGAGCAGCGTTGAGGGTCGGCAGTTAGAACCGCTGCTCGGAGACAGACAAATCTATATTCCTGGGTTTCCTCCAGCTGCCCCACTTACTTGCCATAGTTCAAATTCATGCACGTGAGGTTGATTGGAGACCGCAGATTGCCCGTAGATGCGAGTGCGAGTGGAAGCGAGCGCCCTAGCCATGTCGGTCCATCTGTGGACTGGCAACTTGTCAAGGTTTTTTTTTCCAGCCTTTCTCTACAGTCTATGCTGGGACCGGCTCCGGCACCTTGTGACCCTGAGTAGGAATAAGTGGGTAAGACAATGAATGAATGGGCAAACATCAATACGCCATTTGTATATTTGTTAAAATTACACTCTAAAAGCTTTTTTTTTTTTTCTTTTTCATTCAGCTGTCTGTTAAATTCAGCCTAGCAACAGACAGTCGGCTCCTGTGAGTGGCTAACACGGGCTTCGGCTACTTTTCTTTGTCTTTGTCTTCCCCCTCTCTATCTTGCCCTTTCTCATTCGCATCTCTCTCTGTGACATTTTAATCTCTCGGCTGATGAATGGTTCTTGTGTAATGATGTTTTTTGGTGTGTAACACGGAGCTGATTGCAGAAACATCCTCACATATTCTTTGTCTCTGTTGTCAGAGGGTATGGCATCTAATAAGAGACAATTAAAGGTTGGGTTTATAGCCGGCGTAATGTTGATGCGAAGATGAATAGATATTATTATGTAGTGCTGTACACACTAGTTGTTGTTGTAATGTAGCAGACATACCAGTTCCCCGAAAGACTGTTGCTCTTTTCCATTTTCTGCTTTGCAGCGTCCAAAATGGAGGATGATGAATGGTATCGGTGGCATTATTTGCATAATGTATAGCTAATGGTGTTACAATATTTTACTAACTCTTCCGCTGTTATGATCTATAACGCTCAGATTGTATCTGGACTGACAGATAACGGGAGGCGTGTGCTAAGTGGCAGTTTTAAGAAATGTGTCTGCAGTCTGAATGGATATAACTATCTTCTGGCATAGTAATAACTCTTATTACAGGCCTTTTAGGGACTCCTCAGGAGTGGAGCTTAGTTGTTTTTTCCAACGCGGTGCAGTCGGCACCTTGCATGGCTGTAATAGAAAAGACATGCTTAAATTATTGTGGTTGAAAGTGACGCCGAAAGCAGATCTCCGTCAGAAATGAGAAAATCAGCCCATTTTAAAGTCTGAAATGTCGATCCCCCTCCCCCCCCGATGAATGATTGAGTAGTTTAGGTATCAGCGCATGGTATGGTTTCATGAAACACTCTCCGATGGTGCTCCGTCTCACACTGCCACCCAGTAGCACATGTACACAAACAGCAAAGAGGATCCAAATTTTAAAGTTTTTATGTGTTTCGCTGAATTATGCATTGCGAACACACTCTCGGGGATAGTTGTACGGTCTTACTAATGGTATTAGGTTTTGCTGGGTAAAGCATGCTTACACACACAAATATAGACACACACACACACACACACACACACGCACACACACATGCACACCAATAAGTGCATGAGCACGCGTGTACACACACACTCAGACACATTGTACACAGAGTGATGCTGTGTGCTTCTGTGCTGAGAGCTTCAAAAGTTTCTTTGCTTCTGAAAACATTTTCCGACTCGGCTGAAAAATCTGGGGAACCTTCGCACGCAGCGGCGAGGCAATTTGAACTCGAAACTAACTTTGCTACAAATAAATACTATTTGCTTCCATTAGTTATGCAAAGAAACATCTCCATGTTCCATCAACATGAAAATTAGTGATCATTTATGGGGCCCCATTTTACTCCACAGCAGCCCCCGCAGGCTCTTCTGTGTGATGGTGTCCCATCATGCTCTGGAGTCAGTCCGCTTGAGTAATCATCCCGCATCACAGATTATGGTCAGAAGCCCATCAGTCGAGTTGCCTGTGCAGGACAACAAAGCCCACGGCTCAACATCGCAGACAAATACCTGATAATACCGAGTTACAGCTCATTTTCCCTTTCAATGGGAAACACATAATCTTCACAATGCCTCATAATGGAAGAGAATTCAATAATATCCCCCAGACATGTCCCCGAGAGGGTCTGAAAAAAGAAGCTGTATTGTTAAGAAGTCATGAAACTCTGACATAATCCTCATGGCTCCCTTTGGAAAAAGAGAAGAAAATGAGAAACTTGCATAAAACTCAAACAGCAGTTATTCAATGGTGTATCTCGATGCTTTAATTGTGCTGTGAGCGTCTGGTCTCTCCAGTGACCACGTGGGAATCGATGCTGCTCGAGCCGGCTGCGGTGTCACAGAAATTAAAATGAATGAATGGAAACTGACGACGTGATGTGGGACATTCTGATTCTTTTTTGCATCGTAACTGGATGTGTTGTGTGCATTAGTCTCCTCGTCAGTCAAGGGCTTTAAGATGAAATGCTCACCTCCTGTATTTGGATGCCGTGTCCACAGTTACGTGCTCGGTGACAACGCAACGCAGATTGTGAGGCGGTGTTTCTGTCGTGCTGCTATCCGTCTGTGTCTGAACTCTCTCTCTCTGTCTCCACTATGAGTTGCTTCGTAATTCTTTTTAAATTCCCTGCTCTTTTCCCTTTGTATGTATCCGTGCTTCATAGTCACTCTTCTTTTAGAATTGCTGCCATCAAGTCAAGTTTGATTGGAGTTCTTCCGTGTGGAGTTTACAGTTGGAGTTTGTGGTTTCCTTCTAGTGCCTCACTTTTTATCAGGTTAGCTGAAAGAAATGTTCTTGTGTCCATGTTTTTGTGTGTGTCTTCATCTGGTGGCCCAGTGCATGCTGGGATAGGTTCCAGCCCCACAAATCCTGACCAGCGTAACCTTTTTCCGAATATGGATGGATATAGGTCGTTTCTCTTTCTTGGTTCTTTTTGGTCTCCTGCAACAACCTGCAACATTTCCAACAGTCGCGGCTCTGCCGGGCCCAGACCATCATTTGTCTGCTTAATGACCACTGAGGTGCCATGTTGAGTCATAGTGATGACATATTAAGGTTTATTCCACTGTCCAATTTAAGCCCTGGTGAAAGAGCATGGCCCATAATTTCTTCTTCTATTTAGCCACTGCAGGTTTCCTCCCTCCTCCTCCTCCTCCTGACATTCCCATCTGGAAATGTAAAGGTCTCACGAGCTTTGTGCGCGTACTCGTGTGCTATATGAAAAATCATAAATTAGCTCTTTAAAAACAAAATGCAACCAAGAACTCTCAGTGGCAGGATCAGCATTTTAAGGTCATCGGGGATTCCGAGCTGTGAGCATAGCAACCATTGCTTGTTTCTTCGTTAGCATGTTTATACACTACAGTTGTTTATTGACATTTACAGCGTTTATTTTTTATTTAATTGTATTTATTAATTTATTTGACTAGGATAATAAAAGTAGGCATTACAGTTACATCTGATTAAAATGCAACCAATGAAATGTATATAGGACTTCTAGCCTTGGCTAATTTCCAGTCCTTGTTCCCGATTAGGCTTTTGGGAGATTTCAGAAATAGTTATGATTTAGCATATTCACGAGCGAAATACGAGCTGGATAATGTGAAACTCAGAAACGGGAAACCTCACCTGAATCTGCATCCTCCATCCAGATTTCCTGCATCATTAATAAGATTGTGGTCATATCATATGAGGCCATGGCTACATTTACCAACTCCAGAATTATTATATAGTTGACAGAGAGGGCATCCCAGATATCCATCTGTCTATCCAAAATGTGCGGCCTAACGTATCAGAATTTAGAATGTTTATTTTCTACTTTTTATTAATGTTTAGACAAATTAGAAAAGTATTGTGTTGTAGTATGACGGATGGGGTCGTTGTGGTGCGGATGTTAAGAAAACAATCATGGATATAGAGACTAATGCGCGCCAATGCCAATGAAATAGGAGTAGTTAAAACAAAAAAAGTTGAAAAAAAAGATTAATACAAGAAACAAAAATAACAATAAATGATTTAAAATGTCAATTAAATAAAATAGAATAATGATAAGAACAGTAATCAGTAGAATATATAAAACAAAATGAAAAGTGAAGATAAAAAACAAATAAATAGAATAAACATAAACATAAACAATAACATAAAAGCCGCACTGAACGGATAAGTTTTGCAAAAGATTTCATCTGTCAGTAGTTCATGGTGCAAATTTGAAAGCTGAATATTATAAAAATAATGACAAATTGTTTTTTACGTGAGAAATCTGAACTTTAAAATGTTATGCAAGTCATCTCCGTCATTGGTCATGCTGTCAAATGTTGGATTTCTTTAACATCTTGGACAGTGAAATGATAAAAAAAAGTAAATCTATTGTCTTTATGACGTACAGCCTCACAGGTAATCACAGCTCATTGAAAAAAAATGAACACTTAATGACAGGCAGACGGGTATTCATGCTCATAAAATGGCATGAATTCATCTCAGCAGTAGAACCACTGCTTCAAGTGGTTTAGCAGAAGTCTACAGCGTTGTGTGTAAATGGTCTACACAGAGGTTTACGGAAATCTGAGTCACATTAAGTCAACCTGTTACCGTCCATATGTTGTTGTTTTTCAGATGACAATATCACTATGTTGTAATGCTTGAATCAAAAGATCAAGAGATTACATGGCAGTCGTTAAGATATTGCACTTTATACTGTTATCACCCCGCCCTATTCAGCACGACCGTTTCTATCCAGCTGTATGAAACCAATGATGTGCGGCTCAGCTGTGAAGATTGTTGAGGCCGCTGCAGATAAAAGCCATCTTGTCCAATTGACATTAAAGTGACTTATTTGACTGTTTATAGAAGATAGAAGTGGTTGTGTCAATAAGTGCCTGAGTCGGACTGGAAAGGGAAATGGGGGGGAGCGTTATGTAGATAAGTATAAGAAGACATATAATCTAATGTATCCATTTAGCAAACTGGAATGTTCGTAGAAAGAAAGATAAAAAAGGAAAAGAGGCAATGAAAGGGAAGAAGAAGAGGGTAGCCTAAGAAAAGCTGTATTATTGGTGCGGGTTTGTTAGACGGCTTAATATATTCCTAATCTCCCCATTAGTGTTTGCTTTGGGACTTTGTGCAGTATTAGAGGAAGGATGCTGAGAACCCGATTTTCAACAGAAGGAACATTTCAAATGTTAATGTAGATATAATGTTGTTTTATTTCAAACCAACACCAGCTGCTCTGGGGAGTCATACACAGAAGCATTGGCTTTTTATTTTTAACATTTTTTTATGCTCTTTTGTTCTTTGTCTTACCTCGTCAAAAACTGGTCCAATTTATTTTTTTACAAATAAGAAAAGGAGTCGTTTAATTAAGGACAGCACACGTATTGGAGAAACACATTTAAAACAATGATAGAGAATGTAAGATGTGTTTTTTGTCATCAATTTAGGGTTGATGTTGGTTAGGATTTAGTTTGCCACCGCACTACTCAACGATAAACCTGCAGAAAAACACAAAGACATGTGAGTCTCAAGGTCACAGTCACTCAATCTTTACATCAGTGCCTCAACTCTTAAAAGCTTAAAAAACACATCCGAGAGGAGGGGAAATGACACAGACAACGTCGTAAGTATCAGATCGGATCATGTACTGCCTGACACCCCTCAAGAGTATATTTCCCTTCTCAGATTTTGAAATCCTGCAAAAACCTTAAATCTTTCCGAGGCTCATCCGACAAAGTTAGTGAGGGTTACAAAGCAGATCTGCCAAGGTGGTTTCAAAAAGTTCCCTCTCCAGTGAGCTGAGGCTCTCTTCACAGAGCAGTGTTGACTAGACTCTAAAACATAGATAAGTTGAGCTTTTAGACCGAGATTCACGGCATGTCTGATTTGAAATACCTTTGAACAGTTCCTGTGGTCTGTAACCATTTTGAGCAGGAGTGTACTTCTCTGACAGGGACCCAACGCAGCCTCGCCGGTCCAGCACTCCATATACATCGCACGGTACTTCAGCTGCACTTATATAAGCTGATTTGGAAACACCAGTTGTCTGAAAAGCTCTGGAGATAATAAGTCAATAGAGTGTGTGTGTGTGTGTGTGTGTGTGTGCGTGCATGCGTGCGTGCGTCATACTCTCAAATGGCCTCTTGAACTGGAGGGTGGTCAGCTGGAAATTGGAGACAGTGAGTGACTGACACAATCTCACCACCGTGGTGCGTTTGCGCCCGTACAGTAGCAGTTAGATTTTAATTGCGGAACAGAAGTGCAATCTGCAATTCCGCGCACAGCGAATGTATTCACATTCCGAGCACGAGTGCTCATTTGACAAAATTGTGGGGGGGGAGCGGGCTCACAACTGAATGAGCGAGTGCATATGCCACCAACAGCACCGGTGATTACGACTGTACCGGCTTAATTCACTGAACATCCACAAGAAATTACAAGCTTCGGTGGGTTATGTGGCGTAAGTGTTTGGGTGTTTTTCTTTTGTTTTGTTTTTTTTATGCATTGTTTACACAGTGCTGAATTTGCTGCACTCACATTATCTGTCTCGGGGAATTTATGATATGAAGATGTCACATCTGTTTTTAATGGTGCACAGCTGCATGCACACATATCAGTAATCCGGGGACACGCTGGGATTTGTACTGATAATACATATCTTTGGAAAGATTAAACCACTATGCGTGCAAGTGTCGGTGTGTGTGTGTGTGTGCGCGCGCGTGTGTGTCCGTGTGTGTGCGTATGACTGTGCGCGCGCTTGAGCTACTACGGTTCTGGGCCCTGTGTCTCCTCTTTGTTTCTGCGGCATAATGGGCTTTGTAAGATAATACCCAAGGGACATAACAATACTTCTGAGCCAGGGGATTGTGAAGCCGCCCCAGTTCGCAGCACCGCTTTGGCTCCGAGCTTCAGCTATGATTGGAAAAACTAGCGAAACCAGGATTTACCGGCAAATGATATTAATCGCTACCATGGTCCTCTTCACTTTATCATCTCCTCTCTTTTTCAATCACTTCACCCTCAGTTTTTTCTAAGCTGTTCTCTCTGTAACTTCCATTTCACTCCTACAACGACACTCCAAGTCAAAATAGGTTCATTCTCTGCAATGTTTTTCTTTATCGGAAAATAAAAGAGAGACCTTGTGGCATTCATATTTTTGTACTGAATTTGTACTGGCCGTTTCTGAAAGTAAACATGAGCATGACCGTAGTTATTGCAGAGTTGTTTTAAATTTGCTCCCCCCCCCAAACAGTTTTGACATGCCCTGTAACCTACAGCCACACTTTGAACATTCTGGATTTCTACATTTGAATCCTTAAAGCACAATATTGCATTTAAAGATGGTGTTATAGCCATCTAGTTGGCCGCATCACTCTTTTGGTTTGTTGTAGCGTGCATCGGCTAATCAGTGAGGTTATCTGAAGTTTTAAAGAGAAGTAAGAGGACATTAAATACCAAAATTATTTTAACCCTACAACAATTTTTTTTCTAAATTCAAATTGTTTTCAACTGTTTTATTATCCAAACTTAGCTTACGCATGCCCAGCTACTAGCTACGACCAAGTCTTCGTGTGGCTAACTTTTGAGCAAGCTTCTATTCTTCTAGTCGAAAAAAAAAAAAAAAAATGCACTCATTTCATACAAACTTAATAGCCTAAACATGTTGAATAAAATAAAAAAACTTATTTTCCTCTTACATTTGTGAAGTTAGGAAGAGTCTGTTGAACTGAGCTGTACTAGATACAGCCATCAGCTAATGTAGGGCTAGCTAGCAACTAAATTTCACCATGAAAAAAATTTATATTTGGTTACTTAAATTTGAATTAGAGAGACACACAGTGCAGAAAGTTTCAAGCTATCAACATGTCATTTCTAGCTCCACATTGTCACATTTTCCTGAGCTTTAATCTCAGCGAGCCAGCCGAGTCTTGCGAACAGTTGGCTGGTAGCTAGAACAGCTGTTAGTGCTGGTGAGTCAAAGATGAGTCAAAGGAAGAAACCAGTGCCAACAGGACAGAAGTTCTTCTCCAACCTATTGCCCATGTTTTTAGGGTTGATGAAAATTAGCTACCGTAACATTAGCTGCTAATAACAAAGGTAATTCTAGGGATCTTTTTCTTTTCTGTATTTCCAAACTGTCAAGCGCAGGTGTTGTTTTATCGATTGTAGTAAGGCCTTTTTATGATTTTATCAGTTGTTTGTGTCCATAAAGTATTCTGTGGTATATCACTCTCAGCTGTTATCCATGAGGGTTCTTAGCTTCCTCTACAAGCAAGCTAACGAGATCTCCAAGATCTAACATTAAAGATCTGCCCTTTGAGGTTGGGCTACAAAAAAAATAAGAAGCCAGCGATATGATTTGGTTTGAATTTCGAGTATCATCAGACGGCAGAAAGGGAGGTTTTTAATCAAGCCCTGGAGACACAGAGGGACATTTTATGTCCTTTTTGAATGTTGCTTCCACAATAGAATGAAACAATCTGTTTAAAATTGGCAAAGTGGTCCTTTTATTGGCCATTTCATTTACAGCTGATGAAGTGGGTTGCAAATTTTAAGGAGTGCTGTTGAACTGTGTTGCTCTACTGCCGCTGTTAAACAGCACTCGTTATGCCGTTACTGGGCGAAAAACAAGACAATTGTTTTACCTGCTGTTTCAAAATGACAGTTTGTCATTAGGTTTGTCTGAAGCCTTTCTTTTTCTGGCCTGTTGTGCGATCAAATTTAGTTTAATTTGTGGAGACATTTTCAGAAAGACAATTCATAACCTTAAAGCTCATTTTCAGGTTCATACTTCAGACTACTGGACTATGTATATGCTTTAAAAAAGATTTTAAAAACAGAATTTTTCACATATTGCTGCAGCACACCCATGCTTCCTCTGTTTGAACACCCAGATTAATTGACTGTCTTTTTAAGGACTTTTAAAAAAGCCCAGTCTGCACCGATTGGTCAGCTCTGACATGCCTGAGCAGGCCCCACCTACGCTCTGCCACTGCCGTGCTGAGGGGATGGCTGTGTGCAGTTCTCTTCAGATTGAGGGTTTTGATACATTGACAGTATTTATATAGCATCTACCTTTTTAGATATTCAAACAGCCTTTGAAATGTCACTTTCTAAACCTTTCTAAACCTTCACATTTAAACAGTATTAATGGGAGATATGATTGCTGCAGTCTGAAATTTGTGCTGAGGTTTTGAAGATAACGTCTCACTTAAAATATTATGGTTGCCACTGGGACGACCTTGAGGCGATGACAGTTTGATGTAAACACGGAAGCAGAATCTCTCTCTCATCATTTATTATTAAACGCAATAAAAAATGTTCTTTAAACACTTCACACTACGCATTTACATGACATAATGGGGCACAGAATTACTAATAGTTCTTCTCTTTTCAGTAAAAGAAAAGTACATAAAACAAAACAATCATTCCACATTTGCTCTGTCGCCATCAGAATCCCTTCTCATTTAATTATTTATGTAATTTATCAGATGCAAGTATAAAGACTTGTCATTTATCACAAATAAATGTTAAATATTAGAGTGAAACTCACCTCAGACAACTCGGGTGAAAATGACGATTCTGACAGTGTGTGTATATCAGACTCTCCTGGTGATTGCTTTGGTACGGGAGGCGTTGCACTCTAGAAGACATTGGAATAGATAGCATAATTCTTTTTTTGTGAGGGATGGACTGTTTATTAGAGATCTATCAAGTGGGACGGGGTATTGCACTGTAACTCCGCAGTACCTGTGTATTTATTGCGCCCTCGCTCGATGCCTCGAGGAGGCCTGTAATAGAACTGATAAACAGGACAATTATGCTCGGCGCTCCTTTAGCTTGTATTGATAAGGACGTTTTGCACTAAAACATTAACTGTCTGGCCTTCATTTCGCGTGACAGCTTATAGTTTATTACACTGGGCGATCTTACAGAAGCTAATTTTACATCTAGCCGCTCACCATCTCAGCAAGTCAGTTTTGCTTATCCAGCCAATAAGGATAATGAGGAGGCAGGAAAATAAAGGTGAGATTACTGACTATCTCTTGAATCTATCCGATTTTTTTCTGCTCTTTGTGCATCAGATTTCTTAACAATTCAGCCGTACACCTATGCAATGCTGTACAACTAAAGTACAACGCTGACATCTCACAGTTTTGCTTGCTTGGATTCTGTCAGGAATTCCTTTTGCGTCAGAAAAAAAAAAACCTCTCCCCCTACTCCAGTTCAGGCGTACTGTACGTCACGTGTATTTCAGCCCAGCATTCAACAGCAACCCGAGACAAACAGCAGAGCTGACAGCTGACATTTTCAGCCTGTCGGTCACAATTACCAAGATAACGTGTGATTCCGTAACATATATATCACATGGCATTTATGAGCAACATGTGGCGAATGGGCGTTGGAGCTAGCCAACGCGTCACCGTTTCTCTTGAGTTTGCGAAAGCCGAGGTGAAACATGTTCAAACGACTCCCCGTGGCCTCTCTCTTGTGCTAGCATGCACTGTGCCAGCTTTGAAATTGAAATTGAATTCTATTTGCCTCTACTGGATCCCCACTAGGAGGAGCAGGGGTACATATGAAAACAAAAAGCGACAAAAAATTGCCATTACTGTAGAAAAATCATATGTCAACGAGGCGAGAAAACAAAATACATGCCGAAGAGACAGGAAGTGAACCCTCTGTACACACGCAACTGCAAACAGAAGCCACTCACAGTGGAACAAAAAACAAAATTGTCACACACTACCTGCACCATGAAAATAAACAGTAATAAAAAAACAAACAGGCACCAAAAAACAGCCATAATAAGAAAATGTCCAAGTGAGATCCAACAGTTCATGCAGCTGTGAGAAATCACCTGTTTAATCTGTCTAATATTAGCTGTAACCATCTTCCAGGCTGCAGAACAGTTTTCATTATGCTGGACGCCAGACGACTGGCACTCGCCTGAATGTACCCATGACAAAAACCTCCACGGTTAGCCAAGATAGTCTTAGTGCAGAGACAACAATGTAGACTGAATCTACACTGAGGAATATGAGTTGCCTTTCAGTGAAAGGTTGTCCACCAGGCCTTTGGCCTCACAGAAGAGCCTGTGCTCTTTGTTTCAAAACTTATTTGAATCAGACGTCTTGGATCGACTGAATTTAAACTCGTATTTGCCATCTACTCCGACTTATATACACTTCAAAGAGCATATTTGTCTGAATGGCTCCCGAGCTCAAAACTCTCAAGTGAAGCAGCATCATTTTTTACTTATTATCCCCCCATACTGCCGTCGCACTGTTACTGGTGTGGATGTGGTTTGACAGACAGGTTCCAGCTGTATAAGTCTTTGCCCTCCTACCTGCATGCTTATGGGGGATTATGTGGCATCGCAGGCTTTAAAGTCTCAGTAATGGACTCTCGACTCTGTTTGTATGTGCGAGTGTGAGATTGCGTGCGTGCCTGTGAGAGCGTTTGATGAAAACAATGAAACCCTCTGTATTTGTGTGCGTGTGTGTGTGTTTGTGTGTGTGCACCTGGGTCTTTGTGATGTCTGAAAGGTTTGTCTGTGTCCGCAGTGACTGGCATGTCAGTGTGAGTGACAACTGTCCATGCACCTGTCACTGTCCTTTTGGACATGCTTACCATTGCGGGCGAGATATAACCCCAGAGTGACTTGGGGTCGTTTTATGTTTGTTTGTAGCGGTAATAATGCACCGGTTGAGAGTTCAGCCAGACTCTTCGACCTTCTCCTTTGAGAATGTGTGTTTGTGTGTGTCAGACTGTGTGTGCATCCCCTTGAACACATTATTGCCAGCTTCTCTGCCCGGTCTGTCTGAATCCTCTCGCTCCGAGCCGCACGGAGTTGATTGTACTGAAGCCAGGTGCATACTAAAAAGGCGAACATGTAGCCGATATTGAAGGGGGCCTCCAACTGGGTCGCCACAACAGGTGGTGAGATTCATCTCACCTACCTGGAAATTACAAATATAGATTTTGCAGTTTTGCTGCTATGGGGGCAAGGAAGTTATCAGGAGCAGCGTGATAGAGAAACTGTCCCCCTGGTTCATTCGAGCCATGTTTCAACATGTAAGAGATGGAGGTGGCAGATGAGGAGAAAGGAGGACTGATGAAAAAGAGAGTAAGGGAAGGTGAAGGTGAAATGACAAAGTGGAATGTACAGTAAATGTCACCCGCAGGCTGGTAAAGCTGCTGCGGATTAGTGGAAGACTGTTTTTCAAACCACCATAGTAAACATCCCCGCCGGTGATCAGATTGATCTTGTTGATTTTGAGGATAATCTGCTGTGAAAATCTTAGTATTGTAAGTGAACGCCAAGAATGCTGGAATGTACTTAACAAGGGAGACGGTGTATGTGCCATTTTGTCCTTTTTGTAATGTAGAAATCATACTTTTTTTTTCCATGTCAGACACATATTAGAGATTTTTTTAATACATGCCTTGAAGGGGATCTTTAAAAATTCTTCACTCACAAAGTCGGTGTCTCCCACAGGATGCCTGTCTACCTTTCATAACAGCAGGCGAGCTGCGCGTGGAGGAAGCTTGTCGTTAATTATATAGCCGATCAAAACCAATGTGCACCCGGCGACATCGCAGCAACCAGGTGCACTTATGAGTTTGTACAAAACAACAGCATGAGCGGGCCCACGTTAAGTACGACAGGTCGCATCGCAGCTCCTCTCTCTCTCTCTGCAAACTAGACACTTTGGCACTAAAATGGGAGGGGTAACAGTAATCGATCGCGGATGGCGGATACAAAAAATGAATAAAAGCACAGAATGCTGAAATGGGTTGCCAAATACGCCTGGGTGGCCTGCCCAAGTAAAATCTATGTGTGGGAAACACTGGATGTCCTTGAAAACACACTAAAATACCCAATGGTATTCCAATGGCCCCATTGCCCTCATCGAAGTTTCCACTCTTGGTTGATTAGGGGTAGGAAGAAATGTGGATATGGCAATATATCGCATTGCTTTCTCCTGTGTTATCGATACACTGGTGCCATATATTGATATTTTTATTAAAACTTCAGTCAACCTAAAAAATTTGTAAGCCATAGTTGTATCCTTCCTTTAAACATTTTACCTCTAGAACTGTTTGGCTCTCTGGCAGCCTTTTGCCAGTTGTATGTGAAATTCTGTGAAACTGTCACCATCATGCAGTGAATAAATACATAATTCCTGCACTTGATTTTGCCATCGTTATTGTGCTGTAGACAACTTTTCGCAAATTGTATTGTGAGTAACTGCGAGTTAGTGACAAGTAGCATTGAAACATGATCTATATTTGTGAGATGTACTCTAAATGCTCATACAAATGCTGTAAATGACAGATTTTCTGTTAGACGCCAAAGTGCAATAATGTGCACATTGAAAAGAGAAGCAAAGTAAAGCAAGAAGTATTTGGCAAGCTCCTCCTTGCTCTACAAATAGATCTGTAGTTTTCTTCTTTTTTTTTTTCCCTCGGGGAACAAGGAAAAAAGGGGAAAAAGAGGAACTATAAAGAGGCATGTTGTGAACAAACAGACAGGAAGCACTCACAGCTTTTCTTTCCAGCAGAGGTATCAACCCTACTTCTGTGCAGATGAAACTGTCCTTCGACATAAATCGTAAATCTCTAACAATGCACCATGAATGCAGTGCCCTCAAAAATCCGTACAGGAGACGGCATACCTTTGAGGAACAGGATCAACAAAAGATTATGCAAACAAGCTACAGGGACTTTTGATGCTCAAGGCGGGACTTTGAGTTTATGACCTGGATAAGAGTGAAGCTGGAAGTCCTGAAATCCTCAACGCAACAGCTTGTTTCATTAGTTCTAGGGCATCATAAGAAGTCTACATCAAAAAGCTTAAAAACGTAATTTGGAATTTAGCACACCAACTGTTGGTGGTTCCGTTGGTTATTCTTTGAAGCCGAGATGTTTACCACGACAGAGGGAAAAGTTTCGTCTTCGCCCCAGTCGACAGAGCCACATGTCTAATGGCCTGAGTCGAGTCATTTTCTCACCTTATTTCATAATTCTCTCAGATGAATATGAACATATAGGTAAAAATGTATACATGGGGCTCCATCATCTGTCTCCCACTAACAATCTCTCTTTCACGTCGCCTGTTTCTTGTGCGCTCGCAGTGAGAACCTTTATGAATCATTGGTTGTTAATGGGACATTGACTATTCCAGTCACAGCGGGAGTGAGGGGAGGGGGCAGCTGGGAGTCCCGGGGGGACTCAGACCTGTGGCAGATCCATTATTCATGGTTCACCATGGGCTTGTAGCGAACACTGACACCCGACCTGCCTAAATCAAACAGGGCCAGTGAGTTTAATGCCCCCTGGGAAATGCAGGTAAAGGTGGGGGGAGTAGTAGGGGTGATGGTGAGGGTCAGATCAGAAAGGACAGGAGGGAGGGGTGAGGAGGAAAAGAGAAGAAGGGCTCCCTTCTTGTTATTCCTCTGACTCCTGCTTGAAAGCTGTCAGCATAGTACGTAGCTGCTTCCTATATTGCTTTCCTTCCTTCCGTCCTACTTCCTACCTCCCTCTTTCTTTCTTTCTTTCTTTCTTTCTTTCTTTCACTCTCTCGACATAACCATTTCCATAATGGAACACACAAGTGTTTCTTTGCAGATCACCTTGCACAACAACGTCTGTGTGGAGCTGATAAAGTTTACATGAACTGTCACTTTGAAATTCAATTAAGAAATGTAAGGTTACGTAACTGAATGTTTTGATATGCTATTTGTCCTTCTCCAGACGCTTAATGAGCAGGCACGCTTCTGGCATTGTGTCCATGCACGCACATGTTCTGAAGTATATTCAAATCAACTGTCTCTCCACCCTTTCTTCTTCTTCGTCAGAATCAAAGATCTCAATCGGAGACCGGCCTGAGAAAGCTGCGGTCAGTAAACAATGCCATGTGCTGTGGAAATGAGACGTGAGAAGGCTTAAAAATTGCAGCAGTGCAGCTCGGGAAAGAGTTTTTCTGCACTCAAGGATCAGTGAGCCCTCAGAGTAGATGTTAAAAAGATGTAAGGGAAATCAGCGAGGCCTCGCTGGTGTCCTCTCCGTGTCATTGCTATGCAGGGGAGTTCGTAGTAAGGCTCCATTCAGCCCCTGAGCCAGAAGGTGACACTGTATTGAAGCCAAGCGCTAAATACCCAACAAGGGGCCGGTTGCCTCGCACACCCTGGGATTAGGAGGAGTTAAAATCACAGGAAAGCCTGGAAAACCTTCACAGCGAGAACACATGAAAGTCTTGTTCTTTTTGAACCTACATCTCATTAAACGTGCTCTTGTACAATGCCGAGGATATCTGCATCGTCTTCAGTCATCACGCAGGGTAAAGGATTCCGTTGGCTTCATGAAATCAAAACAAACTGTAAATCATAAAGAGGGGCCATCGTCTTTGAATTAATTCCCCGCTCTTGTTGTTACTGAGCTGGAAAAAAAGCCCTTACCAGCGAACGGCCTTTAGATAAATTTCCCCTTGATAACTTGTGCCCCAATGTAACAGGTCATTACCGCCTTGTTTGTGCATGTCTGGTTTTCCTTGAGTAATTGTATGAAATCAGTGGAGAGCATAGCCATGGCGCAGCTTAATACTGCTTTATTTACCCTCTGTTTAGATATGGAATCTAATGAATCCAGAGACTGTTTCATCGTGTTCGTACAAGGCGCACAACTCATTTCCCGCAGACAAAGAGCCCCCCGAAGTCCCTTGTAATTATCCACAGAGATGTTGAGTTCGCGGGTTGCGTGTTTATCTCCCTTCAACTCGACACGTCCCACGGGCATCCACCCCCCCTTTTTTCCTGTTCCTCGCTGCAAAAACTCCCCAGAAATGTGCAGAGTTTTCTTTGATCTCGAAACATCGTTAATCAAAGTCAAATTTCCTGAATTTGCTAATTAGATAATCATTTACTTCCACGCAAATTGACATTGCAATCAATAGTCAAAGCGAATCAGTGATTCCAACTACAGTCGGGAAAACAAGTGAGTGTGCCGCGGAGCGTGCTGCCTATATCTGTGATATTCATTGTTACTCATTCCTTTACAGTTTGGCACTGAAGTCTTTATTTAGAATATTTTCCTGTTATAGATTCTTCTCGGACATTTGTATTAATTCCTTCCATGAGGCAGTAAGTTAGGACTTCATCGGAGCAACTCGTCCTTCGTCTCCTCCGTCTTGCCAAATGCGCAAGCTTTTTAGCATGCATTTTTTCCGGAGCAATTTTTTTTTTTGGGAAGACAGCCAGGGGCACTCGATGTTTCATCAAATCTGCAGTGTCACTTCATCGAGCCTGTCACTGCATTATCTGTGTTGCTTCTAATAAATAGGCTTTATTGAACATGCAGCAGTTTACAGAGTTTCAACGGTGGGTGCAGCCAAGAAAAGTGCCTTCGCTTTAAACTTCTTAAGTGTTGAAAGGCTTTCATACTCGTGTGCAGATACGCGGGCGGGACCGCAAACACAAAAAGGGCTGAAAGAAAAAAAAAAAAAAAAGAGGAAAAAGCAATCAGTCAAAGCTGAAAAGAGTGTGATTCTTTTTCAAGCAGATTCAGATAATGTTTGATCTGGTCGGTTCACAATTCTTGCACAACAGATTGCCGTGATGAGGAAGAAATTATCCTACATAGAAATAGAGGGAGGTAATTTTCAAGCAATTTTGGCTTCGTTAACTAGAGGTCAGTGTTTAGACAGATAGAACAAGGCTTTAAAGATTGCAATGCCGGTGGCCAGGTGCTCGAATCCCTGCTTTGGCCAAGGATTATCAGTCATAGAAACATAAAAGAATACAGATTTGCATGTCCTTTTTTTTGGCTTGTTTATTGTATCTTCTCCCCTCCTCCCCTCTTCCTGTTTTTCTACAGCTTCCCTCCTCTCCCCTCTTTCCATCCATTGCCAAGCCTCAGATTAATGCATTTGACAAACCACTGAGCAAGAAAGGGCATTAATAGCTACTCAAAGCAGAGAGCTATCATGGGAACCCTTGTTGTGAGAAAATTACGCATCTTCAAACCCGCAAGGCGGTTTGCAGGGAAACAGAACACTTCTACACACTGTTTTCTAAACACTCTCTTGGCCAAGCCTGAAAAGGAAGAGGCGGGAGAGACTTCAACTGGCAAGGCGAGGCGAGGCGAGTCGAAGGGGGGGGGGTCTGTTCCCTGGATGCATGGGTATAGGCCCCTGCTTCTGAAACAGCTAGCCCACAAAGGCCTAATCACCAAATGACACGATGATCCAGCTTACAGTGGCAGACTGACAATGAAACTGTGCTCCGTTCCTTCAAACACACCACGGGCTCTCAAACAATGTGCGTACACACAGTTTTTTTTTTTTTATTTTCATTTATTTATTTTTTATGTCTGTGTAAACACACACACACACACACACACGCACGCGCACGCACACGCACACGCACACACACACACGCATGTGTGTCCGCGCTTGTGTTCACTTCTTTATGCATCTAGCTGGAATTCAAAATATAAACACTTGCCTAATTCTCATGTGGTTAATTTGCATAAACTTGAGAGTGCTTTTTTTGCCGTTTGATGTTATTCTCCACAATTGCTCTTGACAAATGACCACAGAAAAGACTGCAATGTTTACTGGTGTCTAACTACATAGTGTGTTTTGACAACTGCATGACCTTCAGTATGTTGTCCTCTGGTGTTTTCATGCGGCATAGACACTAATGACTCGAGGTGAAAAGAACACACATTTAGTTCCAGCCTTTGAACAAAAATAATGATCAAAATCAGAAAAAAAAAGGAAAAAAAAAAACAATTTCCAAATGCATGACACATTCAAGGGAATGGTGTGAATACATTTGGCTAATTGGCTTTCAAAATAAGAACGAGGCAAATACAAAACACTCTCCCCCTTCCAACCCCCTGTAATTTTGAAACAGGTTTCTCATAAAAAAAAAAAGATATTGCCTTTTTATTTATTGAAAATAATATGCAGTGACCATTCTACTGATGTGAATTTGTCAGGTTTTCTTAAAGCTTGTGTCAATGCTGTAGCCAACAAATCTTAGAACAAAGGGTTTGGTCACAAGTGCAATTACCAGATATTTACTCACTTTGTTTCCTTAGGATTTAGTGGCACAATCCCAACTGCTCCTCCTCATTAGTCATCACAAATAATGAATGCATTGTCAATACAGGGGGTCTTTGAGTGACGAGTGAGCCGCACAGCACCAAAAAAAGAAATATCTACCTTATTCTACTACAAAAGTAATGTGCGTAAATGTTACATATAGATAATTTACAACGCAAAAATAGATACATTTCTCATTACTTCCCCTACAAGAATTAAGCTGTGCATTTAGATTATGCAGCACGCAATTTATGACCAATGCCACTGCTCGCTGCCAAAGCAAGAAGTGGTTTGCCCTTTATGCAGCCAAGTGAAAAGTGAGGGTGTGAAGGTCGGTGTAGTGAATGAGCCTTCAGCATGTCAGACTGCCATGCTGGAGACAGATATCACATCCCATCTCAGACACTTAATGAAGACTTTTGTCAAGAAGAATAACATTCCGTCCCTGACCTTAATCAGTCCTTCAAAGGTCCTCTCTGTAGGATTTAGGGGGACCTATTTATAATTATGTTTTCTTGGCATATAACCACATTAATTAGTAACCGTTGTTTTCTTTTTTCTACCATGGAATGTGACTTTTATATCTACAGAGGGAGGGAGTCTGCCATGTTGCACCCTGTGTTTCTACACAACCCCATTACTTAAACCATTTTGGAAAAGTATATTTCTGCAAAGCCACAGACATGTGAAAACTGCTTCTTTATGTAGCAAATTAATGTTTCTTTAGGTTAAATTTTTCTCTTGTCACAATGCTGTGCTTGAGGCACAAAAAACACTGCGTTAGGGTTAGGAAAAGATTGTCAGGATGGGGGAGCAGGGAAAACTAGAGGTTGGACCCAAAAGCAGATTTACACAGGAGGCAGGATAAGGGAGCACAAGTGAGCTTTATTTAAACCAAAGCTGCATACAAAAATCTAACTAAGGAAGCTAGTGGCAAACACTAGTAAAAGGCAAAGTAACAACACAACTAACAAAGTATCAACGAAAAACAAAGTACAAAACAAACTCGGG
>OMLP01044389.1:23358-33616 GCA_900302685.1 Spondyliosoma cantharus
TGCCACCAGCGGGTCTTGCGCTGCCGTCGGAAACAGAGCCCGTACCTCCGCAGCTCATTCTCCAACAGCTTGTTGGGAATGAACGGCGGGACACCGGATACGGTGATCTGCGATGAGGGAGTGAACAGCGGGGACACCTGCACAAATAAGTCTCTTACAAACACTCCACTTCGCACCAGTTGATGAACAAGATATTTACAATGTGACAACGTTGAAGTTTTTTATGTTTTATTGTGCTGGTTTTTGTTGTTCTTTATATTTTTAAAATTCTACGTGAACACTTTCTTTTTTTCAGTAGAGCACAATTTTCCAAAGGTCTTTTGATGTGAGGACATGCAGTAGTGGCAGCATTTGAATAGCCAAAATCTGTCAGGATGGGGGAGCAGGGAAAACTAGTGGTTGGACCCAAATGCAGATTTACACAGGAGGCAGGAAAAGGGAGCACAGGTGAGCTTTATTTAAACCAAAGCTGCATACAAAAATCAAACTAAGGAAGCTAGTGGCAAACACTAGTAAAAGGCAAAGTAACAACACAACTAACAAAGTATCAACGAAAAACAAAGTACAAAACAAACTCGGGAACAAGAAATCAAAATCCAAAAGAACACGTACCACATGAAACCAGGAACGAACAAGGAACTCGGGAAAGACATACCATACAGGAGTAATGACCGCACACAGAGAAGAGGACAGGCAGAAACTAAATACACAGACACAAGTGACAAGATGAGGAACAGGTGAGGTGAGGGAAGAGAGGAGGACAGGTGAGCTAACGAGGGGAAGACACAGAGGAGAGGGCATGAAGGAAACAATACTGACAGACAGGGGGAGACAGACAAGAAAGGAGGAACGGAAACCCATAGAGGAGAGAACATAGTGGGAAGAGCACAGAGGGGAACAATGAGGAGACATAAGGAAATCAAAACGTAGGACGAGAGACATAAGACACAGAACCATGACAATAATGAGTAAAAAATTATTTATTGCACTTTCTGAATTACTTGCCCAACAGTGCTCGTCAGCACAAAGCTGAAAATAAATACTGGACAGCCTGTCTTAACAAGCCCAAAGACACTCTTGCAGTGAAGGGCAGCTCCGGAGGATGAGTGAAAAGCAGCATAAAGAACCTATGAAAAACCTTAACTTGAGTCAATTTGTCAATTTGTGAGTCAATTTGTCCTTACACAAATCGGGAAAAATTGAAAGCAAAATTAAATTTGGCCTGGGCCTGTTTTTTTCATATCAGATTCATAAACAATTACCAAAATAACAAATCATTTTTCATTTTCCAATTTCAGACACTCAATTGAGTATGAAAAAAAATCAAATGATACACAGATTTAATCCATTTGCACTGATTTACAGATACATTTTATTCTCATCTACCACATTACATCTGGGGTCTGTGTTGGCTACTATCACCTGGTTTCAGTTCCATTGAGTGACCATCTGCTTCTTTGCCACATATAGTAAAATGGTAAACCAAATATCTTCTATGTTTTATAGAAAACTTGTGGTTAAATCTAATATGATTATCTCATTTTCGACTCAAATTTATAATGGGCATTTTAGAGATATAACAATCAATAATTTCAAAAATGTTTGTTGCAGTCTTAATTTTCCACTCTAGCATTGGAATAAAAACCCCATCCCAGCTATACAGAGGGCCAAAAAAGAAACATTTGAATGTCTAGAACTGAGGAATACAGAGAGATTTAATAATGTTTATTTCTAGGTGTTCATGTTTCTACCACCACTAAAATGGTTGCTTAACATTAGGTTAGTTAATAAATCATAAAATACAGTCAGTGGGCTCATTCAGAATGATTCTCAGCAGTTTCTTTGGGACAGACAATGCCTTCGAAGGTTGCAGTCGCCTCCACAGACTCCACATTCTTGGACCTTGTTGGAATCTAGAGGAGGGACAGCACAGTCTCTTAATGCTCATGAATGGTCAGCAAGTTCCTTAAAATGTAATGTACCTCAGGCCACTTAAAGCAGCACACAACAAACATTATTTATTATCGTCATCACTTTTTAATTTTTTTAAACAGTTTTCTTGGTCTGATATGGCCAAAATGTATGTTACTGCTGACTCTTAAGAGGGAAGTTATTACACGACCATATCTCACAAGATAAAGGAAAGTTTCCCCCAAAATTAAATTAAGTTTTATAACTCGGTTCGGGAACAAAGACCACGGCCCGAACTCATCTCATTTCCACTCAAAACATATTTAAGCACATCTTATCCATTCACTCCCTCCTTGACTAATTTTCTACATCCCTCCCTCCCAATCCCCTTCTTTCTTTTTATAATCTCTGTCTTACAGATACAGGAACCACTGGGGCTCACGAAGAGATAAGAGACGGTTCCCCCACTCAGCGTCTCAACACCCACTCCGTTCCTCCTGATCATCATCCACCTATCCTGCCAGCTTATCTCCCTTTCTGTCAACCCTCACCCATCCTTCCTATACCTCCTCATCCCTCAAACCTCGACTTCTTCCCCCATCCCTCGACCCTTTCCCTCCCAGTATTCCACATATGTTCATAACGTGTAGTAAAAAAAAATTCTTATTCCATACAGCCATTGGCGTGGTCTTTGTTAGTGAAAACTCAGTCATTATCTCCTCCCTGGTGATGGAAATTCAGGTGAAGTTTCGAGTTTTGTAGTAAACAAAACATTCTTGGAGCTTCACAGCAAAACAGCACTGCAGCATTCTCCTAAACAACTGAAGTAGCTGGGGACTTGTTTTAAAACACAAAACCACAAAAAACTGAACCACTCCACACAGCTTGTCCAGTGTAATCCAAGTCTTTGAAAGCCCTGAGATCCCAAAATGATTTGGAAAAACTGTTAATTCCCCCTTTATAAACTGAAATCTATGCTGTATAGCTGCTAAGCTAAAAGTGTTAGTGTGCACCCTGTCTGAAGTGGGTGCACAAGCTCCATTGCGCCTCTGGACACTTGGGTTACACCGGACAAGCTGTAAGGAACTACTTCAGTTGTTCAGGAGAATGCCGTTTTGCTGTTAATCTCCAGAAATCTTTTGTCGACAATAAAACTTCCCCAAACTTTCCATCAGCATCGGGTGAGGAAATAAGAGAATTTTAACTTTTGGGTCAAGAAATAATTACATATTTTTGGGTGAACCTAGCCTTTATAGTAAAACATGATTTGATTGCACACAATTACTCTTAAACACAAAATAAATTACAAGCACTGCAAGATGTTTTTGCAGTGCTATATTTTTACCTGGTTGCAGACAGCCTTTCCATAGCGTACAAAAGTGGCAAAGTGCTCGCAGTTGAGATTGAGAAGGTCATATGAGAAGACCTGATCCAGAAGGGCATCGCGTCGTAGTCTAATATCCTCAGGTGTAGATGGTGTGAAGGCATGGCGGTTGTTACTGATCAAGACTTGGGCACCCGAGGGGACGTTCACCTCACAAAGAGGTACTCTCCGGATCCTGGTTTCCCCAATTAGAAGGTCCCCACATACAGGCAATATTGTTTGCAGGTAAGTGCGTATGAGTTTCAGCGTTTGTCCCTCCTCTGTAGAATAGAATAGAATATATATATATTAATAGACAGATACATATATAGAAAATACTCTATTGTCTACCCTTTGTATGCAGAAGGCATATATTTGCCGTTGCTTGCATGTGCAAAAAGGTACATTAAAAGACAAAACATATCAGAGTAAAAAAAAAGACACATTAATTAATTTCATTTTGAATGGAACAGTTTACTTTCAGGATGTGCAGTAGTTAGAAAAACTATTTTAGTTGATCACCATGAAACAATATCCTTTAGATATACAATGATTGAAATGTATTACATCTATTTTCGATACAGTCCGTTTTCCTCTACCTGGAGAACACTTCACCAACAGCCAGTCGCACAACAGAGAAACAGATGCATGTGGTTGATGTATGTTTCTGGCCCCTCCCACTCACAACAACTCAGAATGTCGGTGACAAACTGTGTGTCGAGCACAATATTCACAGAATACAATAGCATAATCATTCTCAACATTTACCTTTTTATTTAACTTGTTCAATGAATGTTCAGTTCAGTATACTACCTCTAAAATTTTAAAAGAGCAATTTGTTGTACGTTTTTATCATTTTATTTATTCAGTGTTTAACATAAAGCCATTTGGTTGGGGTTAGGCAGTAAATAAATGTATTTTATAAACCATAACTAACCTTCTGGTTTGTTTTGGGTTCTGTCCTAAGGAGGATACTCTTAAAACTGTAAATTCAACATTATTATTATTGTTAAATATATATCAATTAATATAAAAAAACATCCTGACAACAGTTTTGGCTATATCGCCCTAAGCTGTAATACTTTTTGTTTTTCAATGAACAAAGATGACAAATTAATTGATAATAGATAAATAAAAGAGTGGTAAAAAAGCAAGAAAAGTATGGCTATATTTTTTTTGTGTTCTGTATTTTGTAATAGCGACGATTGAGGACCACACAATGATAGCAACTGGTTTGTGAAGATGATGATGCACAATTACAACAATGTTCAACTAAGTGAATCTTTGTGCATTGGAGGAGTTGCTACCCAGTTCCACAATATGTAACCTGTGTTACTGTAACCCTAACCCTAGACAAAAGCATTACCTTTTCATATGCCTAACCAAGTAGTTTGGTGCCTAAACGGCGATCATTTGACAATGTTAATAACAATCCAAAAATCATATTATGAGCTGTTTGTCAGCAAGTTTTATTTTGAAAGTCTAACCAGAAAAAATTTTTTTTTCAATTCACTGTGGAGCTTCACATCCAAAACATACACTAGAGGGGAGTGTCAGGTGGAGTGTCGTATTTTGGTGCTTAAGGACACTGAGCAAGCGTGTAAAATCAACATTTGCCTGTGAATTCTATGCGAGCAAAGGGGCAAATAAAACTAAATGTTTGCAATTTGGTGAACCTTGACTGGCAAAGTCAAAGGTCACTAACAATGCTACCCCAGAGTAAAAACCAGTAGACTGGGTCCTGTGTGCCTCACATCCTGCAATGAACACATTCAGCAGCAACAGGCGATTTTTACTTGCCTGCATTTGCATTTGTGTGACCTTATCCTTGACTAATTTACAGATAGTTTATGGAGTTTTAAGTCGTTTAGTAGGAAGAAGTTTTGGGATTGTTCGGTTGTAAAAAATGCCTCTGGCTTGTATTTTTCCTCCCCCAGTTGTCTAACTTTTACATTATCAAATGATGTATTATTCACTATTAGAATATTACCATATACATTAAAGGACAGCCCTGCCCCACTCCTGGCTATGAAATCGTGTTGCCTATTTATCATAGTCCTGCATCACACCTGGTTACCCGACAACAGTCCTTCAAAACTGAAACATCCATCATAGATTTTGTCCAGAATCATAACCTAATTCTGAGGTACCATCCTGTTCGAGGAGCACTATATCAAATTTAATTTTTTTCAAAGAAAGTGATATATGTATTTTTTCTACTTTGCTTGAACAACTGTAAATCTATGTAATGTACTGGATGTTGTCCTCACCTGCAACAGCAAAATGGATTACGTGTCCATCTTCATCATACACTCCCCAGTGTGAATAGCCGATGGGATAGGAAAATTCTATCAAGTCTCCAAATTTGGCAGTGGACACAATTTCTCCAACCTGCAATCATTACAAAACACATGACAGTAAATAGAATGACAATAAAGGGGCAGTTTCCGACATGCCTCCACCCTGCTCCACTCCCTAAACTGCCTGAAAGCAGGTTTAACTACATTACATTCAGTTCAGGGCCGAGCTGGTATCGACAGATCTTTAGGAATGGTAAATACTCGTCATGGCCAGATGAACTGACACTAAAAACCCTCGTAGATGTTGTTTATTTGTCAGGCTTGCACTCACAGATATGATGACATTGAGTTCTCGCTCCTCTAGAGGTTGAATGTGCTTGTTGTAATTTGCTTTGGGCAAACTCAATGAGTGCAATATGAAATAGTGTAATAATGCAGGTTATGCTTTTCTTTTCCCCCTGGAAGATAGTTAACCTCACTGTTCCATTGGCAAAAGTATTAATGCTATATGAGCACATTACATTACACTGATAACTTAATGTTACATTGCTGACATTACATTAACTACACGATTATCAAAGTCTGATTTATTAAGAATGCAGGTGCTGCAAAAAAATAAATACAATTATAAATTGGCTTATATCAGTTGTCACTGTTAACAATTCTGTGTCTATGCTAGATAATTCTGCTGATAATTTGTGTTGCTGGTTCCTACCTGCTCCTGATAATCCATGGCTGACTCCAGGTAAGTTAGATGAGGACTGTGTCATCTGTTATATGGCAGTTCCTTTTACAGGGTGTGTTCTGAAACAATCTTGGTTGGACTGTTGAGGGAAAAGACAGACAGCTGATTGGCTGAGACATTACAACACCAGTGGTATGAAAACGCTGCCTCGATAAATAATAACACATAACCAAAGTTTAAAAACTGCCATATCTAGGTTTTTATTTGTTCTTAACTGTTTGCCCTTTTTAAAAAATGATTCATGTCACTTCGCTATGACAGGGTAACGCCATAGAGAATGTGTTGGTATTGTTGTTTTTTGTAAAAAGGACAGGCAGGTTGAAAAACCAGAAACAAGCTTCATTAACATAAACTGAAATCCAGGCACCAAAAACTGCAGGCAATAAAACAGAAGAAGTTTGGGCAAGTACAGAAAAACCTAAAGAGAAAACTTAAGTGAGAGCAAACCAAAGAGGCACAGGGCACAAAAGCAGGAACATTGAAGAGACATGAGGTGTAAATGCAGGAGTGGAGAACAGATGACGAGCTGTTGCAGCTGATGCCACCAAATCAACTCGTAAAAGATCACGCTCTGAAGATGTAAGTGATGAGGGTCATGGAGGTCGAGATCGGCCTCCTGGAGTCAATTAATGATAGACTTGGTTATGATGAAAGACTTGAATCAGCTTAAAGCTAGCCTTGAATACAGTCAGTGGCGACTGCTGAGTGACAACAGGAACCTAAAGAAATCTGTGCAGGATATAGAGAGCAGGGTGAATGTGCTTGAAAAGGAGAACAAGCGCCTGTCAGAAACCCTGCTTGATCAACAGTGTCATTCTATGAGGAACAAGTTGGTTTTCTCAGGAATTGCCGAGGAGGACAGTGTTGATAGTGAAACTGCTGTGAAGACCTTCATGACTGAACAGCTGAAACTGCCAAGTTCAAATTGGCTCTGTGAATTTAAAACTACCTAAGAAGGGAATTTATTAATTACAGGGTCTCAATGATGAATTGAACATATATAATAATATATAGATAGATATATATTCATATGTGTCTATGATAATATCTATACATTATGATTTTTTTTCTATCTAATTCTTTAAATAATACTTAAAATCAATTATTTTTCATTTGTATTTATCAAATGTTATTGGAAATCTAATTTAAATAAAGAAAATAGAAAACTGTGTGTGAGTGTCTTTCCACCTTTTTGGACAGCATCGGTTTAGCAACTAGTGAGGGAGCTGGTGCTTCATCACATACTGAGGGTTAGGACACATGATAAAACTATATTGCCATGTAACATGATGTTATCAAGGAAGAAGGAAAATAACATAATGCAAACTTTAGTAAAGCATGATATCTAATATTCTATGGATAATAATAAATAAAAAAATTATATATAGGGAAATATATAATTTAATAGCAAGACAGGCAAAGCATAATGTGCACCCTATATTACCATGTAGGCAACAGGGGGTGTATAAATATAAATAAATATAAGTGCAGCGTATGAGTCAGATGGGGTCACCGCTGAATCCAAACAATCAGGTGGGGGATGAGTAATAAGGTTAAGCTCCCACACAAACATCGTAGGGCCTCATGTTCATTTTATTTCTCTTTAGGCCTGTAGGTTGGCCATTTGTGGTGTAAGAAGGACCCCTGCTGGAGTAGTGGTGGTACCTCCTGACTCAAGCCCAAGTGTTGAGAGCAGGTATGTATTGGCCATCATTGATTGATTTTTTTTTTCATTCTTTTTTTTTTGTGGCGAAAACAATGCACAATAAGAACAGAGCAACACTTTATTGCAACTCTACTCAGGCCACATGATCATCGCATTGAACATTTTCTCCCTTTAATTTAGGCTATGCTGAGGCCTAAATGTACCTCGGTCCTCAATTAACTGATTCAGAATCTCTCTTTTGTGGAGAGCTGTTGTACCAGAGTGGTGGTCAGTCTGTCTTCCCTGATATTATATAGGTGCTGTTTTAACCTTGTTAGCAGAGTCGTGCTTGTTTCACCTACACTGTAAAAAATACAACTTCTGTTTTTTTGGCTGAAAAAACAGTTTTTACTTTGTAGGACTTTAAAATCCTAGTTATCCACATTAATGGCAATAATTAAGTAATGTCAGCAAAACAAGCCTTAAGTTGGCGTAAAAGACGTTTAGTAAGTTCTGCTTACTTACATTTTTGTGTTTTGGACTCGCTACAAGGAGCAAAAGTTCTGCCAACTCATGTTTCTTTGTTGTAAAATGCGGGAAGGCCAACTTTCCGAGTTCATGTTTGTCACTTGAACTCCACCTCCTGCAGGCTACCAGACTGACTCACAGGGAAGCGATGATGTCCGCACGGTAAGATTAAACTATTTTATGCTTGTTTTCCTGTTGTTTAGTTAAAGAAAATGCCATGAATAGTATTCGGTTTTGTATGTTGTAATAAAGATACAGATACGATTTTAATCTTGTAGACACGGTAGAATCGGTCACGGTATGCTAACTTAGCTAACTCTAGCTGAAGCTAATGGAGGCTTGTCTGGGCAAAGAGCTACCCTCTGAATATGTCGTTTCATTTCGCCTGATAGCTAAATTCCTTTCAGTGACCAACTAATTTAAGTAGCTAAATCTGCAGGGTGAAGGTTAGATAAGCTTAGAAGAGTTGACAAGGTAAGTGTGTTTTCTTCAGTTAGCTGGTAGCCGTTTTCTGACAGTGTTTAACTAACATTAGCTAGCTTTAGCCAATAACATGTTGCTGTGTAACGTTACGTTTTACAGTTGTTATAGGGAGATATCTTTTCCACTAATTAATGTGAGGTTAGTCATGAAATAGTTACATGCTATATTTTATTTTCTGGAGGAAGCACTGTAGGGATATAAAGGCCCTGGGTAGCTGCTTTCTGCACAGGTCGAAATAATTATTCAGTCGATGGAGTATTAACATTAATAGCGAAATATTGTAGTAACCTATTTTTTATATATATATATATTACCGTTCATTAACATGATTTTTCTTTTGTTGTTGACGTGAAACTCTGCATACATCGTTGTAATATTTAGACAACAGCTAAAGATATGCAAAACCCATCTGCTCATTGATGAACTAAACACTTGTGTGACTTGATTTAGTTTTTATTCTAAATAATGTACTTTATTTTTAATCCTGGAAAAGTTAATTTTGTTTGCAAATTTTTTTAGACCTTTTTAGGTCATTGGAGCATCAGGAGAACATCTATGCTGACTGTGTACAGAGTGGCAGGGAAGGTGCTGGCGACAAAAGTGCATCTGCTCTATGAAAGGGACTAAGAATGGTAAGTAAACTCTGAAAACACAGTATGTAAATCTAAACATCTATTTATATGTACTGCTAAGAACATTGCTAAGAAAGTTACTTTAAACTAGCTTCCCAAACACTGCTTCCAGATGAGCTTTGGTACTGCAAATATGCTGGAACACTAACTGTTGTGTGTGTGTGTTGAATGTGTGTGTCCAGATTTTGTTTAGCCCTAGTGTGAAGTCAAAAAAGACAATCAATTGCAATAGTAAAGTTATGGAACATAGAACCCGAAAAGGGCTCGCAATATACACTTTAAATAATATTTGTTTTCATGAATTTCATATGGTTATTGTCAGAATTTGGATCATACATGCATAAAAATGTTCTTCTTTTTTTTTTCTTCTTTTTTAAAAAAATACGGAGTGCATCAATTCATTATTGAATATTATAGATCGAGAGCCTTTTTCATGATAGAATAATCACAACAAACCTTCTAGTGATATGGCAAATTGTCACCTGTCTTTCAGATTGAGATGAATGCAGTGTAAATTCTGCAAGTTTGACCACACGGACAAGACTGTTCTTCTGAAACACCTCTGCCTTCATCACAGAGGAGAAGCAGCTTGGCCTTGCATCCACACTGATTGTGTGTGCACTTTCAGAACACTTGGATCATTGAAATCAC
>OMLP01044390.1:0-12070 GCA_900302685.1 Spondyliosoma cantharus
TTTTTTTAACAGCAGCAGCTACAAGATACAGTCATCACAATAACCCTGAAAATATTACAGCTGCTGAAATTGGACTGAAACTGCGGCGCAACTTTCGACACAAAGAAAGAAAAAAAAAAAACGCCCAGGGGTTATTTCGCCCTCCCTTATTCTGTCGGTAGAGCTGCGAGGTGAGGTAATTTCAAACTTTTAAACGAAAAGATAAAGAAAAAAACACCACCAGCGCCGTCAATATTTTGTTTAATACACACACTTACTGCACACGCCTGTCACTCGGTTCACGTGCGGACGAACACGCACGCTCAGTACACACCCACACACACACTCTGCTGAGAAGGTGGCCGAGCGATGCTTTGTAAAAATAGGAGGCTCTAAATTTGTCTGACCTTAGATACTGTGGAGAGAATGGATCTGCTGGAGGGAACACTTGTACTTGTTCCTTCCCATCAGCCTCCTTCAAAATGTCAAAATTGCTTCTCACCTCGCAGTCACAGAGCGCCGACTGTACGGCTCCACCGGCGCAGCGTTGGGGTCGACTAATGAGAATTAGTTTTGCTCCTCATTAGTATTCACCAGAGGCTCAGGGAGGCAAGAGGCAGGCTATTGTTTCTCATGCCAATGAGTTTTTCCACGCGTCTGATCGATAGACGCGCGTGGAAAAAAAAAAAAGCCGATCGCATGCGGAACATGTCCAGTTTGCACTGTTTCACATGTAGTTTACGTGTCAAAAAAAACACCTAATCCTACGTGAAAATGGCGAATTCACCGCTAATGTTCCATTTGTTTCTCTTTCCACGTGCGAAACGATGTGAAAACAGCCAATCACACGTCAATATATGTCATTAATATTTAAAGATTCACTTTCTCACATTTCTCACGTGAAGAATCAAATCTCACTTGATTGACCGCGTGCCATGTTTTTGTCTCCAACGTGTGAAACTGATTTGAAATGCGCAAGAGGCAAACGTCACGTTTGACATTTTGGTAAGGTTCGCCAAAAACCTTCCCCACAGTGTTTGTCACATCGTACAGTGGAAGACATTTCTTGCCACAGTAATTCGTTTAGCCGCAAACCGATGGATGATGTCGTCCCGGCGTCACGTCAGATCAGACGTCGCCTCCGCGTTCCTTCTCCATGCTCTGTGTGGCAGTTACAGCAAATTGTGTTTTTCACTTGGGGAGATATATTGAAAAATTAAAAGCAGCATTAAGGTGGTTCTGCCTGTAGAATCCATGCTGTCAGTATCACCACAGGTTTCCTTTATGTTTCTTCCCTCAGCCCGCAATTTGAGATATAGCACAAAGCAGTGCGGGCGGTCTGCGCCTCCTGCTGTGATTTCAATGCATCATAATTTCCTCCACGTAGCCTTGACTCTAAACACATCATGTCCACGGAGCTGCGGTTCCCCTCCTCCCCGTCCCTTTAAGTCCACTTCACCTCCCTGCGCTTCAGCCACCGATGCCCCGCCGCTGTTTGGCTGCTTCGCTCCTGACGCCCTTTGCTTCTCCCGCTGTCTTTATCTCAGGGTTCACTTCTCTGTCAAGTTGCTCAGACTGTGTCAGTCCTGAATGTCTCAAGCTGTCACAGTTTGTCACGGTTGATGTGCGATGTCAGAAATAATTACTCAAGACGCAAAAAACGAATAGCGGCGTGTTCTCGGGGCCTTGTTGTGCTCTCTCTCTCTCTCCGTCCGCGTCTCCGCCTCCAAGCGCAGGAGGTCATTAAGGTACACTGGGCTGTAAATAAAGAAGACAGTAAAAATAGTTTGTTTTACTGAAATATATATACAAAATGAGGATTTGCGGATTTAAGAAATTGATTTTTATATTCATAATTATGTTTCCATATGTGTATAATCACCTAAAACTAAGAATTTTACTTTACTTTAGAGATTTTTATATCTATGGTAGCCCAGAACGGACAAACCAAACACTGTCTCTCCTCTATTTGTCATGTTGGAAGGCGAGGGTGAGGAGTGTACAGACGTCACGAAGTTCAGATGAAGTCTAAATCGATTTTTAAATGTTTTTTTTTTTTTTTTTTTATCACATACGTTTCACTCTCCATCTCCTCTGTACAGTATCAGGCCCAGTAACGGCATTAAAGTCGTTTTGTAGGTTTTCTTAATGGTACTTTAGAGTCTGTACCTTCCTAGAAAACAATAACAATTGTTGATGACTCGTCCTGCACCCCGGGGCGTACACACACTTTTCACACAGAGACCAGGCCTCACGGATAACTGTACAAAAAACACACATTTATAACTCGTGCAGAAAAACAACCTCATGGTAAAAGTCAATATCTGGTATTTAACAATTCCCTTATTCAAAATTCACGATTCGACTTTAACCTTAATCATACCACACGAGTGGCGAACAGAGCGTGCCGCCCCTTTTTGCTGCTCATAAAAAAACAAACAAGAGTTGCAGAAATGAATGAATAAATAACCAAGCAGTGAAAAGTCAAACAACATGTTTTGAAGCGGCGGCGCGCGGAAGACGATCGGGAGTCTCACAGCCCGAGGAAAGAAGCTGCTCGGTGGTCTGCCGCTGCGTCACATCCACCAAACAGCAGCAGGGTGTCCCACTATTAGTATCCTCTTAGCTCACTACAGTCGATCGATGAGGATGTTTTGATTCCACTCTCGTGTTTGTAAGATACATATGAAGCCAGAGCAAGCATGAAGGCAGTTAGCTTAGCTTAGCACAAAGACTAGAAACAGAGGGAAACGGCTAGCCTACCTCTCATAAAACAATAATCAGGGGGTTAAACTTTGGGCACAGCCTGATGAGCTCTTTCCCCATGTTTCTAGTCTTTATGCTAAGCTAAGCTAAATGTCTCTTGGTTGAGATTTCCCAGAATGTATTCCCATCATTGTTTTTAGGATGTATTTTTTGTCCACGCCTAGAAAACAAACTCATCCTTCTTAATATTCAGGCCCCGTCAGTGCTTCTTATCACGTTATTATGTATATTGCTGTTTGATTAATCTGTCCTCTCTCTCTCTCTCTCTCTCTCTCTGGAGATGTTCCACATACACTACAAGCCCTCTGGGATTTTCCTTCTAACTCTCGTGCTTTAATTCACTACCTTTCATTTTGAGTCATATTTGTTTGCTGGCTTGTGGTAACAGCAGTCTGGCACGTGTAGATTCATGTCAGGGGAGAGACAGGATGACGTCCAAAGTGAAGCTGCGTCTCGACCGAAGCCACTCGAGCATGGGCTGTATGACCCCGAGGGATCGAGGGACCTCGACTTCATTTGCATCGCAAAGTCTTCATCGCACACACTCTGATTGCAGTTGCTATCAGGACGGGAGGGGGATTGTGCTGTTGATTGATGCTCGCCGCTCATGAAGATACAAACTCAGCCGAGAGCGCGCGGTGCCCTCGATCTTGCCCTCCACCCCGTCTCGACTGCTGCTAAAGCAAACACTGCCTCCTGTACATGCTGTTATCAAGTTCAACACTGTGTGTGTGTAGACTGACTGACTGTGCACAGCTTGAGAAAAATGATGACTCAAACACGAACTTGCAGATTTTTCAATTAGAAAACTGTAGGACATTAACCGCAGCTGACATTTGCACCCAGAGCTGTCCGTTTGATGTAAAGTCGCACTCTGTGCATTAATTTAGTTATTCATTCATTTATTTTTGTTTTACACTATTCTTACATTAAAGGGTAATTCTGTGTTTTTTTTCTGAAACTTGGGTCTCTATTTTCATAGTTTTGGCCATTCTTATCAGTAAAAGTAGCACGGTGTGTTTAATCAAAGCAACTTTATTAAACAATTTTACCTTAAAATAATAGCTTTCAAAAGCATTTTGATGATTCGGACAATAACATCTACTAAAATCTGTTCTAAGAAAGGGACTTGACCTCCTCTTGCAATCAACAAATCCTCCGGAAAGCAACAAGTATTTCACCTTCCTCTTGTTCCTGTTGGCAAATGTTCTCTGTTCTGTTCTACATAAAATCTTTTATTCCCTCTGCAATTCGTCTTTTAAATTCCTTGTAGATGTTTTTACGATCTCTTTGGCATATTTTATTTTTTTTCTTTATGTGTTTTATTCATAGCTCAACTATTTCTGTGTCTACATGTTGGTGTGTGTTTTGGTATCACTGCAAGGCAAACTGTCCCTGGTGGGATTTATAAAGTTGTCTGAAAAACTGAAAAAAACAAAAATACTGACTTGCAATAAAGCGAATGGTGGTGGTAAAAAATGGCACATACTGTAGATGTGTGCACACAGATTTGCTGTGTATTAACGACCCTGTCGTCAGGATAAAGTCTTGGCGCTTTTATGCAAACCGCTGAGATGTTCAGTGGTGGTGGAGTGACGGTGACAGAGACCTTGGGACAATTTCCAGATGTGTTTTTGCGGCGACAAAAACAGTTTTATGGTATTTATTTAAGTGGTTTTTTTTGTGCCTAAACCTAACCTGTCACAACACGAAAGTTAACTTTCCCACGGTTTCCAGAAACGTACATTACCAGCATTTATTCTGGTGATTGGGTTCATATTGAAGGATTACATTTTTTGGATGCACACACTTTGGCTTTCAACTGTGAATACAGTGGGTTGACGTGGCCTGTCTAAACCTGTCGGATCATCTATAACCTTTATTTAACGTGGAAGACACACTGAGATCAAAACCAGCCAAGACGGGCTCGAAATAGCAGCGTCAAGGACATGACAAGACAACAACATCACATCAAATCAGATCACAATAGCAGGCGTAAGTATAAATATGCACTTCATAATAGAGCGACAAGGCGTGCGTGAAGCTGGCGGTGATCTCTTCCATTATTCTGCATTTAAAGATACAAAGTCTCAAGCCGGCTGTGGCTCAGGGGCAGAGCCAGCGTCTTGTACTCTGAAGGTAGCTGGTCGATTCCCCTGGTCTGCATGTCAACGTGTCCTTCGGCAAAGATCCTGAACCCCAAACTGCTCCTGATGTGCTGGCCTTGCATGGCAACCACCGCCATCAGTGTGCGAATGTATGCATGAACTACTGTAAGTCGCGTTGGACAAAAGCGCCTGCTTAAATGCCCTCAATCTAAACGTTGTCGCCTGCGCATAGTGATGGACGACCACCCCACCAATGCTGTACAAGGTACTGTGATGGGCCTGAGAGCTAGAATATGTCAGTGATACGTGGGGTTGAGTTCGGATCAGGCGGACGTCGAGGCAAACCTGTAAATAGCGTCACCAAAATCAATCTGAGTCGGGAAGAGGCCAGCAAGGTCATGTGTTATATATAACCCCTCTGCATCTCCCTTTGCTGTAGCGCGCTGCCTGTTGTCTGCAGTTTGATGAGTCGCCTACAGTGTTATTAGTCTCATGCACCTGGCTAAAAGCTAGAGATCACTATTATTCTTAACTTTAATGTGCTTTTCCGGTTTTTCTTGAAGCGATAGAAGTACTCTAGACGTAGATGTTCACACGTCACGCTCATGTCAAGTCAACCCTGACATTTCAGCGTCATTCCAAGGAGCTTTAAGAGTTGCCGATGTGGGAGAGTTTCCATGGAAATGGCCGGCATTAACATAGTGCTTTTATCCAAAGTGCTTTACTTTACCCTTCATTCACCTGTTCACACACGGGCACCGATGGCAGCGAGCTCCCTCGAAAAGGCACCTTTCGGGTCTTCAGGAGCAGTTTGTGGTTCGGTGTCTTGCCCAAGGGCGCTTTGACATGCAGACAGGATGAGTCAGGGGCTGAACCCTCTACCCGTTCACCCTTAAATTATACAATTACATCCTTCCAGTGCGCCGCTCCAACAGGAATACATCATATAAATATTAAAAAACGAATGCTATTCTCCAAAAGATCATTTAAACTTGAATTAATACTTGTCGAAAAAACATTGCTTGCCGCATTTCCCGAGTGGAGAATAATCTCCTTCATCACAATCTCCTTTCTTGTACGGTCGTCCTGAAGGTTTAAAGTTCTGGCTTCAGCGGAGTAATCATGAAGATTAAAAAAAAAAAGAAAGAAAGAAAATTCAAAGAGACACGTTTGTGCTTCTGCATTATAAATTGTGTTTCGACTTACAATGACATTCACGGGAAAATAGGTGCACACTGATTGACTGGTGTCTGATATGCACAGCTTTGATTTTAAAGACGACCTCATTTCGACTCGTCAGTCCGAGCTGGGCTGAATACAAATTCCTGCCGCTGACGATTCTGTCACCGACGTTTCTGTCGCCTCTGTCGTCTTACAGTATCTAAGTGTTTTGCCGATGAGTTCTCCGGCTGTAACACACCTGGCCTGACATAAGCCCGCCCGTCGAGAATCGGGCTCAAGAGTCACGGAGTTTAGAAAAAAAATCCCCGGGTCACATTGTTGGTGGCAGAGTGCCAGAGAGAAGACGGCGCCTGAGGCAGGGAGAGCGGAGCAGAGAGGCGGGCATCAGGACTCAGGAGATGGCATAATGACCAGGGGCAGCGGGATAATGAACGCTCCACAGGAGGAACAACAACAGAAACAACAGGAGGCCGCAGCTCCACGACGCCACGGAGGACGGAGGAGGACACCTACTGTACACATGACCTTCTGTCCTTCATCTAGTATTATCGTCATGTGTCCGAACACTGTGATCAATCTTAGACAGTTATAACGGTGCTCTCTGTTGCTGCATTAACGGGCAGTCAGCTGTAAAGTCTCATTTAGAATAACACGATTCGCACGGAGGGAGGTGGTGCTGCTCACCGAACCAGAAGATTATCCACCGGTAACACCGGTTATTAATCCGATAACACACGAGCAGCTCTGCGTCTTACTTCTACCGTATGCAGATGATGCCTTACGCTTTATTTCTGTCCACCATTGTTATCTTCAACCAATGTAGCCGCCAAGTGATTCCTAAGCTGCTCTCAGTTTCCTTATCAGACGGAACAATGAAGGGGTTGTATGAAGACACAAGTACAGTACAGTGAAAAAACGAAAGCACTAAACAAAGAAAAGGTCAAAATAAACATGAAACAATTAGTATGTAAATGCCTAAATATGTATAAAACATGAAAATAAACACCATAAAATGCCTACAAGTATTTATGTTAATGGTGCAACAGAATAAATATCAGTTATTGTAATAGATTAGTTTATATGAATGTGGTTGGTGTATCTAAAGGGTTCATTTGCAAAAACACACTGTCTGTATTTATTTTTCAAATCATGTTTTTTATGCTTTCCAGGGAATAATCAAATTGGTGTTGAGATACAATATCTAAAAGATTTTCCATTTTCATAAATCATGTTTTTGTGTGTGTGTGTGTGTGTGTGTGCGTGTGCGTGTGTGTGTGTGTTGTGTACTCAAGGGAATATCAATCGTCGTGTTCGTGCTTTAATCTGTTTGTGCAAATTATCGTCTGCGTTCATGCTTTCGTGTGCATGATGGCTGATGCGAACACAGTAAACCACAGTGTGTAAGTATAAAAGTCATTATTTGTAATTAGGGTGGATGTTTTGGTGTTACAGAGTTACTGACACTATGGTCTTTCTCTATCTGGTGCCTCCTTGTGTTCCTCTTTCCTCCATCCTCCCGCCTGTGAAACCCAAATCTGATCTCGGCGCACAAATCTGCGTCAACAGCGTTCTATCTTGCTGCAGTCTGTAAGTATTTATACACAGCTCAGTAAAATCAAACCACGTCTTGGTCCTTTTAGATATACAACAGTACATTTCTGCACGTATTGTGTGAATGAAACGTTTATATATTGTGTTACAATAGTGGCACTCCAGCGATTCAGGTGGAGCTACGGCTCAGATTAAAACAGAACGGTCAAACCTGAAGCAGCTCGAAAACACTGTGAGCTACGATTCCCATAATGCAACTCTTTTGCTCGCCCGTCCATGCTCATATTCTTCAATCCTCCCCATCTCTGTTGGGTAACACGGGCTTTCTGTTACAGATTTTGGGGTCTAAAGTTGAATCCAGTCGCCCTCCTGAAGTTATCTCCTCTAGAGCTGAGAGGACATCAGACAACAGTGTAATGAAGTTGTGCTCAAACGGATGTTAATGTGTAGAACCAGCATAGTTTGGCTTTAATTTACATTGTGTGTGCCATGTTTGTAAGTCAGCACATCTGAGGACTTCCTCCAGTTGCGCTCTGACACAGTCTGCTCAGTCCAACAGGTGGCAGCAAACTAGCTCATTTCCCTTTAAGTGAATCGTTGAACGCACGTCTGAGTTATTTCTGTTGACAAAATCAGAGACACTTGAATCTCTGTGTAGAGAGTTCTTTACTTCAGCTTTCACAAACTGTCTCTGAAAGCATATATCTTGTGTAGCTTGTGTGTATGCATACGGCATATTGTTGAGAAGTATTCACAGACAGTTCTGTCTAAATGATCTCTAGGACTTTCATTAAAGGAACTATTTGTAAAAAAAAAAAGGTCCTTTAACACATCAGGAAAAAAAATGCATTTGTTTGTAACTATTTATATAATGTTTAATTTATTGAATCCTATTATATAGTAACTTTCTCGAGGGCTGATCATTTTTTACCTTTTGTGATTTACAGTCACTGTTTCAGATTGTGGAGTTTAGTATATGTTTCAAAAACGACGTGCTGATAGTTCTTACCGTAAAATAAAAGGTGTTGCTCCCTCCGCTGTGTTAACTCGTCACGCAAATCTCTCCTCTACACTTTCATCGACTTCGGGGAGAATTGATGGGGCTGTTACAGGTGAGGGAAACAATCTGTGAAATGGACTGCGGTGACTCAAGAGAAGGGAAATGTGCACACTCAGTCAGAAGAGGCAGAGCCAGCAAAGCATCGCAGCTTAGAGCTGGACCATTAATGCAATTTGTAAATCCTCCTCATAAATGTGTAGCAGCTCAAAACCTGCGTATGGAAGAGAATTCATCATTAATCTGTTAAGTCTTACGGCTTTGGACTTCTTAAATAGTGCAAAACATGTCCTGGTTGGAAAGGTAAAGGCCTGAAACATCCAACACAGTTATTATTTCCATGTTTTCTTTTCAGTTATTTTATTTTGCTCAATATTTTCAGCAAAATTAAGGTGCCAATCCTTTTTATTGTATCATTCGATCGATTTGATCGACTTGGTTTTCAGTGCACAAATACAGAAAATGTCCCAGATTAATTTTTACATACTTATTCTCAACAGGTCTTGAGTATGTAGTGTGTTCACACCACCAGAGGGACAAAACTAATGCATATTAAAACGATCCATTTTGAATGAGCTGTTAATGACTGCTTTTCTCCCACAATGCAGTGCACAAAGGAAATGAAGGAACGGCTCAAAGCTGAAAATAACTCGAATGAATTGTGGATGATGGCGAAGCAGCTTCGGACAGATCTCGTAAAAAGGCAACGACAAAAAGATGAAACTCTCAGAAAGACTCTCTGTTTGTGAAGTTTAACTCACAGTCACAGTTCGATGGACTATAATATGTAATATTACATTATCTAGCGGACGCCTTTTTCCAAAGCTTTTTCGTTTAGTTTTCTAGCCCGCTTTTCCCTCACGGGGTTGCGGTGATGTTGCCCCCTTTTTCAGGGGGATTACTGGAGCCTATCCCAGTTGACTCGTTGGGCGAAGGCCAGGGTACACCCCTGAATGAGTCGCCAGCTCATTGCAGGACCCTTACTGATGGCAGAGTCCGCCACGCATGGTGCCAACTGCACATCAGGGTTCAGTATCTTGCTCAAGGACACTTCAACATGTAGTCCCGCCCAGGGGAGCCTGGATTCAAACCAGCAACCTTCTGATCACTGATCAAACGGCTCTACCCACTGAGCTACAGTGCCAGGGGAATCGAACCAGCGACCTTCCGATAACAAGACGCTGGCTGTACCCCTTCTATGCTGCGTGAAAAAATAAAAAATAAATCTGACTCTTATGATTCCCACAACGGTTTTTAACAACCAGAACCAGAATCCTTTTTCTTTCCCCCCTGAAATTCACCTCCAGCAAGCAAGAGATACGATAAATCTTTTTCTAACAGGTAGTTGTAAGAGCGTGAAACCCTGGAAAACAGAAAATCTCCCTGTATAAGACGTCTGCCTGGAAATGAGATAATTATATTTCGGAGAATTGTAGTGTTCTCGAAAGATCTTTGCGGGTTTCTGTCATGGGGGAGAAATTACAGCTCGCTGAGGCGGGAGACGTTTCTGACAAAGCATTTTAGTGAACAGAGCGCTGAAAGATTAAGCTTCGTCTTATGTGCGCGCCGTACTTCCTGTCTGGGTTCTGCCTTCCGTAACAGGAAAGGGGAGAGAGCGCTTTGATGCACGAATAATCTGTTCATCGGACTTCTGCTGTTACCGATACTGTCGTCAAAACTTTATCTCACCTGTCACACCTCCTCTCTCTTTGTCCGTCTTTCTCCCTCAGCCTGACATTAATTTCTCCGGGGAAGGGTGCTCTGGGCACACTTCCACTCGTTAGCGGCAACCTGTTTGATGTTTCCTTCTCCTGTGAAGCCACCGGTCTATTAGTATTGGCGGCTGCAGCACTTTTCCCCCAGAGCAAACGGGGGTCACAGGTCCAGCTCGAAGCCAACCAGACAGAAAATGGTCCCCGCTCACTTTCCGAGCTCTGCCGACGATGTGTTCACGGCCAAGTTTCTGTACACTTCAGAGCAGCACCACCCACCCGTGAAGGCTGCCGTCTCCGCTGGTACACGGGCGGCATCACAGCGAGGCTAGATAGACATCACACCACCACCCCGAGCGTCTGTTGTATCTTCATCTGACTGCAGAGTTACACTCCTGCTAGATCGACTTTCAGTCAGCACCAGCTCTCCCTTGCACACGTCTCGCCTCATCAATATTCATCTATTGATTTAATCTCCGTCTCATTTGCAACCTTGGTTAAATCTTCCTCATTTGCAGATCTGTGAGTTGGTCGCTCAGCTGCGAGCCCGCGGCCTGTGGATGCTGTCGGTTTATAACAGAAAGTTAATCTATAAAATATCAGCTGCGGCTGCTTGATAATGATCTGCAAGCCCTCTTACGTAATCCCCGTCTGAGCTGCGTCGAAGTTTAAAGCCGCATGTATGTCAGAACCCGACCGCGTGGATCGGTACTCCAAACAAATGGGGCAGAATATCACCAGAGTAATCTCGAAGTGTTGCTGCCTTTAGCTAGTTAGCTCAATTAGCAATGCATCTATAGGTCCTCTTACCTTACCTACCATCGAGTGCTGGAATGCTAACCGGAAGCAGCGCTGCAATGGTATTAGGAGCCAGAACAGGCTGAGGCTAGCTGGTTAGCTGCTAACTTAAGTGGAAGTCTGTTATTTCCTCACACACTGTAGATAGAGGACCTTTTGAAAGTGCACTTTAGGGGGTTTAACCACTGTCACTTTGGCCTGCACTGAATTAAACTATGGCACGCTGATTTGCATTTCCATTTGGAGTATAACCAAGCCGTTTTGAGCCAAGGAGCAGCTAGGATGGACCTTCTTTGGAGTACGTCCACGGGCACCCTGGCCGGCCTCCAAGATGGAGGCGCTCCAATTCTGTATTTTCTGTTCACCGCCGTTTCCAGAAGTCGTGTGAAGTTACCCGACATTTCCCTGATTTTGCTGCTTCATAATAAAAGTTTTGCTGTGAAGATTTGATTGGAAAATCAGACGTTTTGCTGCCAAATTAATGGAACTGTGTTGCCGGTTATTCTTCTGTGGTACTGCAGGAGGGAGGAGCATGTGCCTGCAGATGTAATGGAATAAAGCCATGTAGTTTGGGGGAAGAAAACTGAAGTGTTTTTAAAGAGCATCACTATTTCATACTGTTTTCCTTTGGTTTTATTCGCAGGACTCCTCTAAGTAGCCACGTTTCAAGCTGCTCTGGGGACATTATTCCGCTCTGAGGGTGGATTGTGTATTCAGTTATGGAAAAACATTTGCAGCATAAATATTTCTGACTTGTATTAGTACCTTATTAATCCTGTAAGTATCGCCTTTCCGAGTTTGTATTTCCTTTCCAAAAAGGAAATATCCTCGAGGATTATTTTCTCATCTTTACGACAGTGCCTACCTGGAGTGAGCTCATCGGTGGAAGTGATAATAACATCTCGAGTAGTCTGGAC
>OMLP01044390.1:12499-26762 GCA_900302685.1 Spondyliosoma cantharus
CCTGCGTCCATCGCGGCGCTGCAGAGGGCGTCTCTGCTTTGTTCCACCCTGGAGGTCCTGGCTTTCACTATCTGTCCAAGCTACACACACTCACGTAACAGGGCACGATCAAACATATTCAAATGCTCGCATTCGACTGGGCCTCTCCTGTATCTCATTAGCGGGGAAAATTGCTCTCAGCGACCTTCAGGATTGTTTAAAATTCACAGAAACAGACCACGACTTCAAAATGTGTTTTGCTTGTTTGCTCTCTGCTTTCTTTTTTTCTTTTTTTTTTTTTTTTCCTTTCTTGCAAACGCTTTAAGCCTCAAAGGTCACGGATGATGGGAGATCATTACTCTAATGTTTGCAGGTGTTAGCTCCGGAGAGAGAGAGAGAGAGAGAGAGAGGGGGGGGGATCAGATCAGTGTAAACTAAAAGATTGCGGTGCTGGGATTTAACGGACGTCTATGAAAAGGCACACGAGTGAGGTGATCCTCCCGCCCTTTGAAGACAGCCGGAGGACACGAGTGAAGCGGAGCGCGTCTCGAGGAACGATAGGGCCTGATCTCGTTCACCTCGAGGTCATCCGCGGAGGTTACCGTGAACTCAGTTTTTTTTTTTTTCCCTCGCTGTGGGGTCAAGCTAAGAATAAGCATCCACCTACAGTGTTCCGTAAAGATGTGGTTAAATAAGCTTAACACGAAACACTGACTTCACCCTTTCAAAGACCTCGCTGGCGCGTTTAAACCAGTCGTCCGTCGTCAGAGCTGTTTGCGTAATAGGTTGCGAGGTCTAGCATTTGAGAGAAGCCGCGGACTCGGTTGTTTCTTTGAAGCCTCGCCGGCAAATAGAAGGAGGCGCTGAAAAAAAATCGATGAAATTAAAATCAATTCCTGGTTTATTCTCACCCACTTATCATTTCGTACGTCTCACATTTTAACTTTTAATTCGACCTTTACTCTCACACTGGTTTAGTTCAGGCACAGCGAGTGGGTGTTTGAATATTTGTGTATATCGATGTTCTGACTTGTTTTATTTTTCTGTAATGTTAATAATAAGATGGCTAGAAAACGTTTTTTCAGGTGTTCTGTGAATCTTTAACCTGCATGTCGCTAAGATTTTTGGTTTCTTGGATCAGTTTTTCGGTTTTGTCACAGTTGAGCTTTTTTTGGTTAATCTTCACCATTTTCTTGTCTTGCTTTTCAATCAAAAATGTCGTTCTGTCATGGGCTTGTCATTTACGTTTCACTGGATCTGTGTGTTTTCTGTTTTTTTGTGGGTTCTTTTGCTGTTTCCCTCCTGTGTTCTTGTGGGTTTTTTTTTGTTCCCAGTCTTCACTTCATCCCCCTCATTAGTTTAGTTTGTATTTCAGTCCGGTCTTTAGTTCAGTCTTCGTCGAGTCATCTGTTGTGTTTGCCTGTTCCTCGTGTTGCCGTGACCCTGGATAAATCTTCACCCGTCGCACTTCCTGAATGCCGTCTCCCGCCGTTGGGTTCACCTTCCGTGCTTTCATCACGACCCTTTTTTAGTTGCTGATCAATGAAGTACTGGGAAGTAGTGAAATGATAACAATTTGACACGACAGCATATTATCCCGAGCTTCCCACCAGATGAAAATGGCCACTGAATGATTCCTGCTGCTCCTCCATAAATCTGGAACTGTTTGCTAACGCGTGCGCCCTATAAACTTTTTAATCCCGAGACGTTGCGCTGCCCCCTAGTGGCCAGAAATCAGTCATTGCAGCTTTAATCCAAACAAAATTGACAAACTGACCCCAGAAGACTTGAACTCTGTGTGTATGATTTCTTTTATTCAGCCATTAAAAACCACTTACACAAGAACGTATTCAATCACGTATCACAGTTCACATTCCAGCACCATACACACAGATCTTTTTATTATGACAAACATTAGAATATGCTCTGTGCACTAAGATGAAAACACTACAAAGGCGTCTCATTAACACAATCCTTACATGTAACATCTGAATTAGAATCATGATAGTATCATTAGGCCACGACAAATCTTTAGATATGAAATCAAAAGGGAACAGAAGTGTGGAAGCTAAATACATAGATATGTACATCGCTACAGTACTAATCATTTATCTATCAGGAAGAAAAGTTGTTTTAAAGTTAAATATTTGTATCATTTTGGAGCGTGCAAGGCTGTAGTGTGTTTTCATATTTACATCATGTTGCGCTCAGACCACCGACCTGTGCCATGAGATTTTAATGATTTTTTTTCGAAGGTCGCTACGTTAGGATTTAAATGCCCCAGCAGGATTTACGGTCTATATACATTAATAAAATACAGTATTGATATGTTTGTGAAAGGCATCAGTCTGTGCGGGAGGGTGGGGAGTGCATTGCTTTGCTGGTGAAGACGTGCGAAAGGCACAGAGCGCGGAAGTTACAGTGCTCTCCGGGACGAGTGAAGTGACCCTTCCAACGACAAACGACTATAAAGATCTACTATTTACAATAACTAACGACCAATTATGGAATGATTCATATGGAATTTGACTTCTGGGGTTGGATTTGGACCAAAGCCCTCAGATGAACGCTTCCATATATACTCACAGCTGTGTGCTCAACACAAGACCTAACTAGATATGAACAAATGATACAATTCCACACATTCCCATTTCAGAAACATCAAGTCATCCGTCAGTACTCAAGTCTCTCTTCAGTAACAAAGATTCCACACTGTGAGTATAAAAACAACAACAACTGCAACGGCCTCTTCAGTAACAAGGAAGTATTTCTGTGAATAATAATAATAATAATAATAATAAGTGTTGCTAAAAAGATCCTCGACTTTTAAAAAAGAACAAGGTCAGCAAGTGATACAGCAGTCATAGACGGCGATTTGTACAGCTAGGCAACGTGAGCCAGACTACGTAGATTATTTCACCAGCGGCCGTTTACAGTATAGCACAAAGAGAGAAAGCTAACAGTACTGCTCCATGACAATTTGTGGCCACCTCCTTAATGGCGATTACGGGGCGCAGGGGACACTGGGAGTTCGACCCAAACACTTTCAGGTGACACTCATTCGTTCATTTCTTTTTGTTGTGTCAGATTTCTGAATATTGCTTCGTAGTTGTCACGGAGGGAACAGCATCGCAGCTCCCGGTTTGTGTGAAAAGATCCAGACAGCTCTCGGGGTAATTCAGCAGACTTTTTGAAGCTCCACAGGTGATCTCGACTCAAAAATACTTAAAGTGAAGATTGTCCGTGGACAGTAGCTGTCGGTGTGGATCAGGCCGATCTGACCTGGAACTGCTCTGACGTGATAAAGCAGAGGAGGCTGGATTCTTTTTGCTTTTTTTTTTTTTTCCCTACAGGCACTTAAACCCACAAATGCTCCGGTTCTGTGAGAGAGATTTTTGTTTTTCGAGGGCTGCTGATTGCGAGAGCGTACTTGTCTCATGTTGTGGTAAAATGGGTGGATGATTTATTTATTCGACCTCACTGCCAGATTCTGGGGCCGATCTGTGCAGATATTGCTCCTCCTGCGATTGTGTAAAAATAAATTGTGAATTCTTTGCGTTGTCAGTTTTGCTTTATGACCACAAATCTTTTAAAACATTTTCTGTAACAATACAAATAGTAAAATATCATCCAGCTGGAGTAAATGAGTAACAATAAAGCAAAATATGTTAAGTCTAAAAAAAAAAAAAATAAGTCATATCCTGACAGCACTACACTGACATATTTGTGTACTCAGTAACTTAAAAAGGTAAAAAATAATTTATTCCTTATCAGTGGAGCATTTGGACCTTGTCTAAGTGCAGTGCACCATCTGGTGGAGAGAGACAAAGTCGAGCTGTGCTGCATCTACAGTGCTCTACAGTCTACAGTGATACAGCTTTACAGTATGATTGATAAAGACAAGTATTCTGCACAGTGAACTACAGCATTATAAAATCAGATAATAATAAACTGACTGTAACTGGCTACAAAGAACAGAGCATAAGCACACATCAGTAATATATTCAGTGAAAAAAGGGGTTTAAAAAAGCTCTGTTGATTGATGCAGACACACCTTTTCCTCCGTTAGAATATCTTAAAATATTAAAAACCTTCCCCATCTATCCTCGACTCCCCTCTCCAAATCCACCAGGCGACATAGTGCCCATCAAGTTTTCTTTTGTGTGAAATGAGAGGGGCAGCAGATGACGTCATGTTGGAGAATCACACAGGGCTGCTTCTGTGTTTGGAAATGACGCCCGAAATGTGGTGACAGTGTGAAAATTACTCTACCAAATGGATCTGTCTACTTTCTACTTAGTAGACCCTTCTCGTTCCTCCTCAGGTCTGAGAGAGAGTTTGTTAGAAGTTTTAAAAAACAAAAGAAGAAAAAAACAGTCACTCAGAGCTGAGAATCAGCTCCCAGGCTGTTGAGCTCCTCCGGCGAGTGCTTCTCTCCGCCGGTGGCAGATGTCTGGCGGAAGCCGGCTGCGATCTCGTCAAACGTCCGGCCCCTGGTCTCCGGCACTTTGAAGAAGGTGAAGATGAAGAAGAAGATCAGCAGGACAGTGAAGATGATGAAGACGTAGGCGCCACACACCTCCTGCGGAGAGGAACGAGAGGAGAGACAACTCATTAGTGGACTGTGATCTGATAACAGGGGTGTCATGATTCTCTCTTTTGGTTTTAGGGTCATGATTTGCAATTTTCAAAAAAAAAAACTCAACACTGTGTTATTTTCTCGTACTCTTACCTCTACATATTGGAAGCCCATTCCCACTATGAAGTTGGCAGTCCAGTTGGTGAAGCCAGCAACAGCGATGGCAGACGGCCTGGGTCCCTGGGAGAACAACTCTGCCACGATGAACCAGGGGATGGGACCCGGTCCGATCTCAAAGAATGCGACAAAGGAAAAGATGGCCACGATGCTCAAATATGACATCCATTTGAGCTTTTCCTAGAAGAACAGAGGACAGGACGATGGTTAGGTAGCGGTACTTACTCGATGGAAACAACCGCCTCCATGATTTGCGAGTACAGTCGATACATATCTGTGTTCTTATGAGAAACCTACCAGCAGAGCCAAGGCGATGGTCATTAATATAGCAGATCCAGCCATTCCCAGCAGCCCCAGCATGTGCAGAGACCGACGTCCAGCACGTTCTACCACAAACAGCTACAAACATGAAAAGGATGAGGAAGAAGGTCAGTACAGCACTACAAGGTAATGAACCATTTACAATCAGAACACAGTTCAACAAAGATTTAATATTTTCTGCTTAAGACAAGACAAGACAAGAGCCTGAGGAACGACAGCTGGCTACTTCAGCTTTATTCTTGACATTGCACAGCTCCATTTGAATGTACCCGCTGCTTTTTCAACATTATATCTTTGGCTTTTATATGAATTTAATCATCAATTGTTATTGGTTGTATTTCTCTTTCAATATTGATATTTTATCATTGTGTCTTCGTGTTTATTGTGAACCACTTTATAACGCTGGATTTGATACATGCTATACAAATAAAAGTAGTATTTGAATTAATATTATCCAGTTTATTGACAAAATAATTAGTAATAGTAATAATCATTAGTTACAGCCCTAAACAACAGTACATGAATACATTTCTGAATGATCTATTATTTCTTCTTGTGTAGAGAGATCTCTTTTACTGTTTTTATCTATACTTCGCTTCCCTGCTGTCACTGCAAAATGTCAAATGTTTACACTTTACTCACCGACACCACAGTGAAAGCTGTGTTAACTACACCGGCTCCGATGGTGGCATAGACGGGCTGCTCAACTCCGGCTTTCTCAAAGATACGAGTGGAGTAGTAGAAAATCTAGAAGATATGACAACAACAAAGATCAAACATGAGAGGCGTTTCTTTCTACACCAAGTTGACACGTAGGTGTGTTCTCGATATCTTCTATTTCTGATGTATCTCTGGTGTGAACTAACAAGAAAATCAAGAAATTATTTCTCTTGTCTTTTCTTCAGAGTCTCAGTGACAGTCCTCAGAGTGAACGACATCTAGGCTTTGACACTCACAGCGTTGATGCCGGAGAGCTGCTGGGAGAGCTGCAGGACGACGGCGATCAAGAGGGGCTGGCGGTAGAGGTGTGAGCGGAACAGCTCTGGGATGGTCACCTTCTTCTCCCTCATCATCTGCCGGCTCTCCTCCTTCATCTCCTGCATGTCGGCGCTCACGTCTGTGGTGCCTCTGAGCTTCTTCAACACTGGGATGTGCAGAGAAAGAGCAGATTGTTTACTCAACAAGCTCCACTTTGTGTTCCCTTTTGATTACATCTTTGGACACATTAGAAGCGGAAGTAGAATCCGTAACGCCGACCTGGAATTCAAGAGTTTTGTTAAATTTCAGGACAGAAATCAGAAAAAATGTGAGGACGCAACAATTCTGTAAATGCTGTTTGGAAATGACCTCTTGTCAGAGTGTGTGCATTTGTGTGCGCGAACTCACCAGACTTGGCCTTGTTCTCTTCGTTCTTGTTGATGAGCAGGAAACGAGGGCTCTTGGGGCAGAGAGGCAACAGGATGCACTGCATTATGGCGAAGATGAAGATGAAGCCCAACAGGAGCGGCCACAAGTCATCGTTGCCCATGACTGCCTCCATTCCAAACACCTGAAATCAACCCAGACACACAGCAGATATATGATCCATCAGCTCCTTCTTTTTACAGTGTCAAAATAAAGCTACTTGAATAAATATTATCTACCAACCTGTGCAATAAGGATGCCCAAGACAATGCCCAGCTGGTGGAGTGTTCCCAAGGCTCCTCGTAGGGATGTTGGGGAAACCTCACCGACGTACATCGGCACAAAGCCTGTGGAGAGGCCGGAGTAGAGGCCCACCACAAAACGACCGGCGATCAGCATTTCCCAGGAGCTTGCCATCTTCGAAAAGGCCATCAGGGCGGCTGCGATGAAGGACAAGACGTTGGCCATGAGCATTGAGTTCCTCCTGCAAGCAACACACATGTTTAGCCTTTTTAAACAGACAATCAAGTAATGCTGTCCTGTAGACAATCAAACAGTTCAGAAATAATTAAACGAATAATAGCATTTTTGGAGGGAAAGTGTGCAAACTAAATTGGGTTTTTAAATTTCTGTTTAAAAAACACCAATATAACTAATCAAGCTATCTAGTGGAACTAGTTTTTTACTAAAGTCTAACAATCAAAGCTTGATTTTTTTAAATTCTTCTAAAAAAAACTTGAATCCGGCTCAGTGTGTTTCTTTTTGATAATCATAAGGCTACCCTGCTTTTGTAATTAAAGCAAAGGGTCCATTTACCTTCCAAAGCGGTTGACAAAGAGTCCGACAGAGAAGGAGCCAAAGATGCCACCGACCGAGAAGATGGACACAGAGATGGACCAGATGGCTGTGAGCTGGCTCTTGCTGATTTGGTCCTGGTAGCGTTCAAACCACGTCTCATTGATGAACTTTTCAATGACCTGGCACCGGGGGAAAAAAACAGAACATTTATTAAATGTTTTTCTATAATAAGAACGGTTGTGCTGAATAGTTTAGACTGGTAAATCAACATTAGGGGACAAATATTGTGTTTTTAATGCTTGTTTTGGTCTTATTTACTGTTTTATTCATGTATACATCCATTTGAGTCATGCTTTGTGATATTTACATATAATAAACTTTTACTTTACTCCACTTTTACAGACGGTCTAAAAGCATCATGAATTACGTGAATTTATGTGATACTTATTGTATGTCTTCACAAAATATATTAATTTTATAAATGTCACAAAATATGACCACAAACATTCAAAACTTAATTTGTGAACCTTCAACTGAAGCTGTGAATTAATATATATACATATATTTGGTTCAACCTTATAAATAAACAATGACAATATTATCTGAGCTGGCTTTGGTGACTAAATGAACTAAACAGGATCAAGCTTTATCATATTGCATCATGAAACACGACCACAATTTGAACTTAGAGAAACTGAGAATCATCATTACACAAGCTGTTTTAAAGTCATGGTTACGTAAGCTCTTGCGAAATGTTTGTGTGCTTTATGTTTTCCTTCTTGCTTGAGTGTTTCTGTGTGAACAGCTGGTGGCAGCACCGTATAATCATCACCATTTCCTGACAGCCAGGAAGTTTGCCAGTCATGCTTAGGTGTCAAGTTTCTGTTCCCCTCCCCCACTCCACTCCATCCTCATCACAGATGACTGTTGACAAACACACCCAGGCAGAGTAGTGACAGGGGTTAAGTGACAGAACATGGGTCTGCGAATGTCTGCGTCACACTGACACCTCTCATATGATTCAGAAAGGTCACCACCCCGTCTGCAACCTCTCATTACACTGTGACCTCACCAGTATGTCTCTGAACCCCCATCCACACCACCGTCGTTACCATCTGTAAGCTCCAGCTCTGTCATGTGCCTCTGCTATAGTGTAACATCGACCGAATGTGTTTGCAAACACTGGACGGGTGATGCGGTGCCACAGCTCCTAACGTACCAGTGGAATATATACTCAGCAATGTTCTCCTGAACAGGTTATGAATAGAAAATCTATCAGGTGCTAAGAGCTGCTCTACGGCGGAGGGGACATATAGGATGACACGCTTGACACAAGGCTTGGGTCAAACCCACTATCGACTTTCACTCACAAGACCTTGCTCAGTGATATCTCAAGTGTGTCAAAATAAACAGTCCTGTATACCTGACATTCACGTGCACCATTTAAAAATAAAGTAAACTTATTATTCTCTTTCAAGGGTGCTCCATTTTCTGCAACTTAATATTTATACTTCACTAGACTTCAGAGCACATTATCGCGTTTTTAACGCCACCACACCTGGGGGCAGAGGGATCAAGTTGTAAACGCATTAATGACGTATCATCACTTTTTAAGTTAATATGTTGAACAGTTGCCTTTCTGCACACTCGGCAGGTACTAAGCAACATGATCATCCATTTGGAGTCGTGTTTCTGACCACCTGATAAATATTAAGTCCAATATTCACTCTCCTTGTTTGGTCTCCACCAACACTCTTTCATGATCCACTATGTTCAACAGCTAGTTAGCTAGTTGCTAACTTTGTTTACCTTCAGCATGGTGCTAAGCAGGTGGTGTACAGTCAGTTTAAAGTGATTTTCAAGTGATTCCAAAGTTTAAATACTCGTCTACGATGGAAGACACAATTCACAACATTTATAAAGCAAAATATTGGCATGCGTGTTTCATTTTGCTGTCCGGAAGTTGTCGTCTGTCTGCCTGAGTCGATGTGAATGCAGCATATCAGTAAGACTATGGAGCCAAAGTGCCACTTTCATTAACTTAACAGGCTGATCTCGAGAAGTTACATAATTATTGAGCGTTCTCTCTCCAGTCTTACTATCAATAGTCCAAACCACCAGCTGGCTCTCACCACACAATGAAACAAGCTGTCTATTCATGCTGTCAGGCTGTCACAGCATATGATACTGGAGCTGGTGGTAGCCGAGTCAACAAGGTGTTCATTCAGCACGCAGCACACGGTGAAAATAAACTGACTGTAACAAGTGAAGTGACCTTCTTCAGCGTGGAAAGCTATGAAGAAGTTTTTCTCAGGAAGCGATAAGCAGTGTTTTAAATCTGTATTGTTTCAGGAGGACCTGGCGAAAGAAACTTCAAACAGAGAAAGTTGTGTCTCATAAAAGTGTAGGAGCCCTAACCTTTAGCGCCACAAATGTTCCCAAAAATAAAATAATCTAAACAAAACCCTTGATTAGATTTCCAAATAAGGATTTTATTTCAGTCAGACGTGCAGCAGGAGGAAGTCAGGAGCAGCAGCGAGGCCCTTGAAAGAGCGTATCTAATCAGAGACACTACAACACAAGTGCAAGTCCTACGTCACCGACATCACCGCAGCCATGCTGTAGCACAGAGGGGGAGAGGTGCTGCTGATAATCTGAAGTGCTGTTGCTACAAGAAAGTTGTATTTGTAAACGTATAGCTACTTAAGGGGTCATTACCTAATGAAGGATTAAGTGTTGGGTAACTGCTTTTTTTCTGCACAGGTTGCAGGTGTGTGTGTGTTGGTGTGTGTGTGACTGAGGCAGGGTACTGGGAAGGGGATAAAGAATCAAGTGGGCAGGTTCACACTAGCCCAGTGTGTAACAGACCGAATATTTACCACCTCCCTCTCGATCTGCAGCCCCTCAAACAGCCACTCACAAGGCACTCGGTGGCCCCCGAGCTGAGCTCCATCAAGCCAAACACGTGCTACTGGAGGCAAAGCTCTGCTACTCCAACAACTGTAGTGTTGTAGAGGCAGAATATTGGATTGAATAGTATGAAATAAGTATTTGATTATGTTGGCTAATCTATTAATTATTTTATTATTTTTTCACAATAATGCCAAACAATCTCTGGTCCCAGCTTCTTAAAAGTGAGGATTTGCTGCTATTCCCTACTTGGCATCATTGTAAACTTATTACTTTAAGGTTTTGGACTGTTGTTTGTACAAAACAAGACATCTGAATAAGTCAACTTATTCACATTGTTAGTTGTAGTTGTAGATGGAATGCAATCTTTTGTAATGTATAACTAGCTTACAAAACAACACAAAGGCTTTTTTTTTTAATAAGTTTCATTGCACAATCTGTGATGATTGCACAAGTTTTGCATACATTTCTCAAGGCGCAAAAGTCCCTCCAACACGTGCATGTCCACTTCATCTTCTCTTTATGATGAATGAAATGAAAGAGATCATATCTTTACCGAGACTCTCTCTTCCGCCTCCTTTGTGTCTGTTTCAACATTTTTTTTTTAACTTTTACTAATGGAATGTCTCCATGTCCTGTTTTTCCTCAGTTTTCAGAGACAACTGATGAAAGCTGTTCTCATTTACAAAGCGTCCTTCACATGAAAGTCCGGCACAGCTTTGACAGTGTGATGATAGTGGACGAGGAGTTCAGATGAAAATCCAGCTGCCCTCAGCGAGAGCACACCGCAAACAGCTGTGACTGCTGATCACTATGACAGTCTGCACAGCACAGTTCGGACTCTCATATGCCACAGGTAAATAAAAAGAGCAGGCGCAGCTCAAGCCTGTCTGGCGACACACCTGTGACCTTTCAGACAGCTGTGTAGCTACAGGGTGTGTTCACCTGGTATTTACAAACCAACATTCGGCAGGAAATTGCGGCAGATATAGTCAAGGTGGGGTCATGAAAACAGCTTTTATTACTTACTGCATTGTTATGGGGATTGGTGAACGTCTAGTACCTTCATTTAATTTCCTTGTCTGGCGTTTCCCAGTTTGCTGCTGGTCAACGGAGGGCCATATTTGGACATGGACACGCTCTTTTACACAGGAATCACTCGGAGATGTCCTTGGGACTGACAGGCCTGGATGCAGCTATAATTATCTGACCCTTTCACCCAACCCCCCTCCACTTTCTGTCCCGTTCTGTAATCAAACAAGTCTGCGATCTACCAGGGAGAATTATCTACTGTGTGAATGCAAGCATACATATTCTTCAAGGCCAGTAATGTTGCATCTTGATGGGTTTAAAGAAGCAATAAAAATTTACTCTCTCACCCTTTTTTAAACAATTACAGTATTGTAAGTATTGTCATGTTCGACAAACGTTGGCACATAGCAGCAACAGGGCCTCATATAATAATGCCATTTTAATAGTTTAAAAGAGAGGACCTTGGAGTTTACTTGCGATTATTATGTCTACATGTGTGCTTATCCAAAGAGTACCTCAGACAACAAAACGTTGTTGGAGATACAGTTTGAGGGGCATGTTTGCAGACAGATAACTCACCTTCTGAGGGGCGTTGATGACACCGGTGTTGTAGCCGAACTGCAGGGAGCCGATCACGGCTGCTCCAACACTCAGCATCAAAGGGAACGTTATTTGCTGCAAGACAAAAGAGAGAAGAGGAAGTCACTGACAGTAGACAGACCAGTTTGACAAGTGATTCACCATTTTTCCCAGTGGACAAATGGATTCATTGAACCAGGGCAACTAGTACAATTTACAGTTGTATCATCTTTCCTTTTTTGACGAGAAACTCCCACACAGATCAGTTTACTAAAGGAATATCAAATCGATGCCAGTTTATGGGATAAAGTATTCACTAACGTCGCTGCAAAAACTCAAAATCTTATTAAACACAAAGTAATAAAAGTCATAAAATCAAGCAGATTTGAAAAACCTAAAAAAAGACGAATGGAAAAAAATCAGAAAACGCTCTAACTAAGGTTTTGAGAGGGGATTTCAACTGACTTAGATGACCTGATTTCCTCGGGCTGATTCATTTCAGTGAGATATAGAAATAGTGCTTTGAGAGAATTTGCTGTATCACTGACGCAAAACTTTTTATACTTGCAGCTGTGCCTCAGCAACCCTGAAAATATCGACTGTAACAAACTGTTCAGGTTGGTCAGCCTCTAATTTTATCCGTATCTGTATTCATAAAAAAAATACAATGAATGCACTGTTCAGAATATCTTTAATTGTGTCAGGGAGATGCTTGATATCACCACATTATGCAACACAGTGAAATTAGACAGACCAAAAAAGTTGCCTTGTGAATTCTAAAGGGATGGTTTCAAGAGTGTATCTTCAACACTGGGTTCAGGTCTGAGGGGGTTGAGGAGTTATCCAGACATCTGAGTAAACCTGCTTCTTGGAACCGGTCCAGGTTGGACCCTGGTCTAAATGTCATTGTCTGTGCTCCTGTTCCTGTTATTGTAGACCTCACTTGTAGCTTGATCTCAGTAGAGCCCAGCAGATCAGCAGAGATTTTCCTCATACCAAAAAGTTAATAAACCAGAGGGGAGTATGTCGCTGTCTCTTTCCTCATCTCAGACAGGCCTCGAGCTACAATTCACCTTTTGGCTGTCTGCACAAATTTTCTTTTACTCCTAACTGTATGTTTTGCAACTCTCAGTTTTTGCCGTACGGAATGAGAAATTTTCTACCTAAAAACATGTGCAGGGATACAAGTTTCCGCACGTACCACAGATTAAATTTAGAGCAAAACGAACAGCAGAGGAGTTGCTTACTATTTCCATATTTCATATCAGCACAAGTCATCATGTCTGGGTGATTAATGTTTTGAGTTTAGTCCTGTGATTCACACGCACCAGTCCTCTGCTACAGAGATTCATGTGAGATGGGTTCCATATTATGGCAACAAAAGGTTAAACCTTCACAAAGTCACCCAAAATTTGTCTTCTTCTTCTCCTAACACTTTCAGAATATTTTGAGAATTTTTTTCGAATCTTACAAGTAGACCAGCATGAGAATGGAGCCACAAACCAAGGACAGCATCAATACACAAATTCCTCTGATGATCCAAGACATCAGATAGATCACTGTACAAACAGCCTGGTGATGCATCTTTTAGCAAGACATTCATAATGTATCGGGCCACTTTGGGGCAGCAGTAACAACTGGGTCCACAATACTAACATTTTATCACTTTACAGTTAATATGATAAACTTTTTAGCAAAAGCTTTGGCGACGTTAGCATTATTTTGAATTTGTTTTTCCGGGAACCTAAGATATGTAAGCCCAAAATCTACTTACTGCGTTACTAAATGCTCCACTACATTCACTGTATCTGTCTGCTGTTTGGTATTGGGCAAACACTTTATCAATATGCTGCATATGGGAAAGATGCTATGAGAGGGGAACTGCAGAGTTGCATGATTATAATCTGTTGGTTTATCGCTAGGAAGGAATGGGTGTGACAATTAAAATTTTAATTGAAAATCAATCGGAACATTCGGTTTCATCAAAATTAAAAGCAGGATCTGCGATTCTCACAGTCTGAAACTAATGTTCTGTAAATCTTTCAAATAGTCGAACAATGGCAGCCGTCAGGGCTGTAAAAAGCAATGTTTTACTTTAAAACTGAATCGGATGGCGACTGAAGGTATGGTATCATGGATTTGGAGATCCATTGTTAACATAAAAATATAATTTTTCCAAGATGAAGAGTCACTGCTTTTATGCTTCTTTGAACTTCCTTAAGAGTACAGCTCTGATTCAAACCTTGAGGCGGAATTGCAGGAATTTTCATTTAACCTTAAGAAGATAAACACCAGAACCAACCCCACCAAGTTTCATTAAAAGGAGAGTTCTTACAAACAATTTCAAAGGATTGTACATGCTCCTCTGTAATATCACCAAGGTGCTGCAGGCTACTTTTCAAATGCAGTATTCATGGTGACAGGGGTAGTCTTGGTAACATGAGTCAACAACTTTTTTCGTGAAGGCCAGAATCCCCCCCCCCC
>OMLP01044390.1:26782-48876 GCA_900302685.1 Spondyliosoma cantharus
CCCCCAACACATGATGAATAGGGAGGAGAGCTCGAAGGAAAGGAACTTCTGTTTGTTTCTGGAGGCAGCCACTCCAGCATGACTAAAGACACTCAAAGTCCCGCCTACATTTCTGGGCCAATAGGAACTCTCTGTTATGAGGGTCATTAGGTCCGTGACAAGGCTGTTTAGGCTCAGAATATAAACACACTCAGTTTCCAGCATTGTGGGCTGGGCTCTTAAAGGAGCCACGTCCCCAATGAGGAGACCAACGGGAGCTGATGTCACTCTGTAAGCTATGGCTCAACTTGCCTTGAAATTAACAAGAAACAGCACAAGGTTCTAGTGAACAACTAGCTGCTTTTTAATATAAACAGAGAATTCCTGTCTGGCTCCTCTGGGAAGAGTTTAAATCTCACCCCCTCAAGGGACAAACTGGGATTATTTGCTCTTTCAAATACGAATGTCTGACTCCAGCTGCAAGCGACTGCCTAAAAGTGGGGATGGCTGTGTGTGTTCAAGTGAAAACAAACACTCCTCTGCGACATCTTTACCTTTAACCTACATACAGTCACTTAGACTGGCCTCTGTGCACACTAGTCCAACATACAGTGATCACAAAGTTCTAGGACTTTAGATAAAGAAACAAAGTTTATACCTAAAAAAATTGAGAAATGTTTTACTGTTCATAAATGGATATTTTTTATGATGACACACATAAAACCTATCCTCTTCTCTTCTCTCTTGAAAAGTAGCCACTCAGGTGGGTTTGACACTGTTCCTCGTCCCAATAAACCAGTGGCAGCAGAATAATATATGACTTCCTCACTGGGGAAACAATGAAGTCACACCCACAACAAATATTTTCTGATCACAGCCTTGAAATCGCCGTGGTGACCAGCCCAACTCATTGTGTTGTAGCTCTTTTCACCCAGCTGCAGGTTTCAGGTTTATTTACATTTCTAAGTCGAGTTCCATGTGTTTGTTTACTTCTACATAATGGCTAAGCTATCCATTCACATGGGCCTGGCATCACACAATGTGCCACGCTAATCCACAAATAGCCTTAAATCTGATTATAGGAGTAGGAATTTACTCTTGAGAGCTCTAAAAAGGTAAAGTAACAATTAAAAATTTCACACAACAGTTCTCAAGAAGAGGGACAATTCTGAATAACATGTAAAGTAAAGGTTCTGAGAAATGTACAAACATTTTCTGTTGTGAATCCGAATGTTTTAGGTTGATAATACTGTTGTCAACAACAAGGCAAATTAATTAAATACTTAGGGAATTTGGCCTGTAGACGTCTCAGACTTTTATTCGCACTTTCACGATTTCACCTTCCAACTGGCGATGTCACAAAGGAAAAAACCTCTGACTGGAACTGCCAAAAGGCTGTCTCAATACAGACACCATCAGTTGCCAAAACCCACCAGCATTTGGTGAGTGGGTGCATGGTGGTAATTTCCCACCATCCTTCTGAAAACTTGGCTTCTTCATCCAAGCTGAATCAATACACAGTGGTGCTGCTGGTGCAACTACATTCGTCTGGAAAATACATCCGCATTTTGTTGCATCAGCATTGGACTCATGGGGGTAATAATGCAAATTCATGCAAATCTGCCCTCATTGCATGCGGCAAGTGAAAACCTAATGTTGTCCAGCTGCAAGGAAACTTCTGTCTAGTCATTGCCTTTGTATACAATCAACACTGTTTATAGTAGCTTTGGTTGCTTGGCAGCACTGACTCTCTGCTCGTGTTGGGTAAACACTGGACCCAGTGGGGGGGATATTGATTAAAGCACATGAATAGGTTATTAACTGAATGGAAAATGGAGATCGGTGCAAACATTCAATGCTGACACTCTGCCATGCTATTACTTTCCTCAGTCACGTCCACAAAGCACAGGATCAATGAGAATGAAGTAAGAGGAAATAAAGTAGAGGAACAGTTTCCTCCAAATAAGGATATGTGGAACTATAGCCATTAATATAAACTATCATTTCACTATTCATACTTGAGGCAAGCCTCATAAGATCTGTAACCATAAACTTGATCTGTGAGACTCAACAAACATCGAACATATGATACTGCTTCAATCCTGCTTACCCTAACCATAGATTATCAGTAAAATAATTCTTGTTTGCACAAACATATAAAGTCAAACCAGGAAACAGTAACTCGTACTCTGATAAGCAGAGTCAGCTGACCGGTGGGTTGATGTAAATTCTCTAAAACATGAAGGTGCATGAAGGTAAACTTTTTTTGTTTGTTTTTTTGTTTGGCACAGCTTCCTTCTCCATTCTCACCTGTAACATTTAAGCATAAATGATCTGTGTAGGATCCTTGAAAATACTGGATGGGTGAAACTGGGTTTGGGACTCTAGGAGGATTGTGCTTTTTTGATTTGTACTCACTATGTTTATATTGGTTAGTTATTACACAGTTCTGTGTTTGATCGTGGTGATCTCTGAATCATCTCCCTCTTTCAGCACGTTTCTACTCTCCAGTTGTGTCTCTTAATTCTTATAAAAACATAAAGTAGGTCTGTATTATTTTCACGACACCTCATAAAAAATAAACAAATTATCAAATTATCTCCTCAGTTTAACCATCTACTTTTTTAGTTAAGCAAATTCTGTTTAACTTTACGTCAGTTTATGATCTTTTTCCTATGAGCAACAGATGTCATCTTGTAGTGTTTTTTAGTTAGCACTACTGAGTTTGTGACTCATCGGAGCCAGACCCAGTTTCCTCGGAATTAGGTCAGGCTGTTTTATAGTCTTTTTTAAAAAAAGCAGAAGAAGGGGCTCGGTTCGCTTCCTCCTTCTTCCTGTATTCACCGGATTCCTGGTGATGGCCTTCGCTGCTACCATCACGTCCCACCACACGTCACCACTACAGTCTCGGATTACAACACTGAGGGGAATTCAATATGATGCTCGTCCTCGCCTCAACTTCTCTCAGCTCTGTTTAGTTTTTAAAGCCCCCTCACCTGATCTGTGCTGTGTGGACAGTTTCCAAATATTCTGTGTCTGTTTGGTGAACCAAATATGGATTTAATTTCTGCACTGAACACAATTTAGACTGTAGAAAACTGCTGTCATTGAAGATAGAACGACTAATTTATTCTAGGGCTTAAAATGGTATATGTAGCATATTTGAATAAATATTCTTTAGATTTTACCAGATACTTTGTTGTTTCCATGTGGTAGCTAAATAACTAAAAATGAATCTACTTCCATAACTTTGTTAATGTTGTCGCTCTTGTGTGCAAAGCAAAACAAAGGCATTGTTTGTCTGTATCTACCTCAGGCTTACTGTACATGGTGGCAAAACTCATTCAGATTCATGCACAGCTAAAGACTTCCTCTACGGGGAAGCAGGTCTTCCTGACCTTTCCTGTAACCGTAGGAGGAAATTCAGGTGAAGTATGCAATAATATAAATGTAATGTGCTTGCTTGCCAGTAAAAACCTGCATATAAACGTGTTATGGCAGACTTGAATGTGCCATGTTTTTTTGTTTGAGTTTCCTGGTAGTCCTGGTTATGATTAACCTTTATTCAAGCATTACAGAACAATGAGAAACATTGAGAAGAGTTTATGTTTGCATGCTTGACACGTGAACTGGTGGCCCAAGAGAGGTCATTATTCTCATTTATCTGCATGCGATGCATATATTATTAGTAAACACGACTGGGAATGTTTTATCTTTCAGGGCCGGTGAAATTCCAGCCTGTCACAGTGAGACCGGATAAAAACTTGTTTACAGTAAGGCTCCATGTTTGGGAACATGAGTGTGGCTAATACAAACAATATGAGTGTTGTATAATCGGATTATTTTCATATTGAGTGGTGACTGCTTTTACAGTATTTGTTCTGTTTGTCCAGTCCAAGCAGGTTTTGATGCCTGTGAGAATGCAAAGATTATCAATATCATTATCACTATCTCAAGGGACAGAGTGCTCACAATTATCGATTAATCTATTGGAGTCATATAGAAAATAAGTCCAAAATCTCTGAGTCCAGTTTCTTGAATATGAATATTTTCTAGTATCTTTACTCCTTAATGATGCTAAACTGAATATCTTTGAGTTGTGGACAAAACAGGGCATTTGAGGATGTCATCTTGGGCTTTGGGAAACACTGATCAACATTTTTCACCACTTTCTACCAATAAATTGAGTCGAAAATAGTTGACAGTAGTTAGTTCACTATATTTCTTAGACATTTTTCTTATTTGTTCAGCTCTTTTTAATTGTGTTACATTCTTTATTAATAAAACAGCCATGTCTTGCCCATGTTCAGACATAGCCAGGTCATATTATGCTGCAACAGCCTGAGAAGACAGTTCTAATGGATTCTGCAGTACAGTTAATGAGAATAAATCAATATTTGAGGTGAGACCGAATGTTTAAAGGTCAAACATAAGTGAACAACCTTTAACAGTTCAGATTTATTAAACCGAGAATATTTCAATTGAACCGTGAGGTCCAAAGAGACACAGCCAGACCTTAAATGAACCCTTTTTACCCGACCTGTGTACAGTGAGACGTGCAGATCAGTACAGTGTGCACAAAGCCGTCCGGTTTCTCAAGAAAAGTGAATTAAACATGCATTCTCCCTTGCTTGTTCATCTCAATTAAAACCCTCCTAGATCTCTTAATCCCAATTTTTGCAGCGGAGCCTCATTAAGCCTCATTAAAACATGGCTGACAATTACACTGTAAGACATACTGAAGGGAGCTAGTCATGCAGATGAAAGTAAATCTACTGGGCTGTCTTAAGGAAGGCAGGAGTTGGCAGAGGACTGAAAGGAAGTGGATGGAGAGGAATTAAGCCTGTGCAATTAATTCTGTACAATGTGAGGCTGTTTTTTTGGCTCCGGACTCCCAATCAAAATACCTGTGCTGTCAAGTCTGTCAGGAGTAAAAATGTGTAGGGCTGTTTCAATCAAAACAGAGCAGGTCAGCTGTATGCATGCACCCAATTACCATTTTTATTCTTTGTTGAAGAAATTAAGAGGGCTGAGGTGAGTTTTCAGACCTGAACAAAGCTTCCTGTTGTTGAGAGCGAAGCTCTTAGCGGAAAACAATGTCAGGTTTGACGTCATTAACTTGGCATGTTTTGATGGAGTAGCTGTGGGATTTGGTTAAATAACTGCATTATTATTAGAATACAGCTGCACTGAAGGAATGAGATTTAAGGCTGAAAGATGTGCAAAGAAAAATATGTTTAAAGATATTGTAAATGCAATATGAGTCGTAGCTTTTTCTTAGCTCATGTATTTCATTTTCACTGAAAAAATATAAAAATGATGATGTGATTTTTGCTGCCGTTTGTACCAAGGAAGCATTTTCACTGTACATCTGAAAATGGTATGTAGGAAGGCTATGTGATATATTGGTATTAGTCATTACTGATGATTATTTATCAAAATTCGCAAATTGGACAATATTTTGAGAAAGCAACAAAAGTCATTCCTACCATATTGTTGCAGAATCGATATCAAGGCATTTGGTCAAAATCATATTCTTATTTAATTTTGTCCGTATGTCCCAGCCCTGGCATTTATGAAGTTTCCTTGGAGGAGAAATATCTTGATATTTATCATGTATGGTGATATAGCCTTAAAATATAACCGTGCTATTTTAAAGTCGAATCAACCAGCTAGTGTTGCAGGAAAATCTATTTTATTAAAGGTATACTGTGGTATGAAAATGGACAACTATGACACATGTACATTTGCTTATCTTACTGGTTTGAATTCCACTGAATTGGTGTTGTTGCTGCAACCCTACGCCCAGCCTTAGTATGTTGTGAAACATATTACCTTTATCAACAATATTTCAACTAATTGTTCAGCTCTTTTGAGATGCAAAGGTGAGTGAAAATTGCTGAAAATTAGGAGGAAAAATTAGATGAAGTTGTCAATTTCTACATCTACCTGAAACAAATGCACTGTTCATTAACCTGGACCAAGCCTACAGCATGAAATCCAAAGGACAACACCTTGCCGGAACTGAAGTTGGCTGGGCAGGTTTAAAACAAACACTGTGACATTTAAACTTCCTTGACTGTGTTGCTTCACTAGAATCGAACTATAGCTCAACCACTTTCTACGGCTTAAACTGTGAACTACGGCCGCTTGCCAGGTCTGAAAATCCTCAACATCAGGTGTTGGTGAGCACATTCTCAACTACTGTTTAACTACAGATACGCATGAACAGCTCAACAGACGTAACAAAACACAAATGAGGGAGTGAAGTGAACAGTCTGGGAAGGAAAGGGTCAAGGCTTTAACGCTCCAGGGTTGGCCACTGTGTATTCCCACAGTGGACTGGGCTCTCACTCGCTGTAGAAATCTGCTGTGTCTGTGTCACAGTGGAAACTGGGAACACAGAGAACTATTCCCATCACGTCCACAACAAAACCCACCCAGCTGAGTGTGGAAGAGCAACAGCTAGGGAAACATTTTCTGACCACCATGTCAGACTGGGCTGCTCCACTGGATTTAACTGGTCTCACATCAATGAGAGAGCAGGAGGGGGGAGGAGAAGGATGTTTTTGGCGTACGTGCTTCACTGCGCTGCACGTATTTATGAGACAATGACCACAAGCCACACTTGAGAGAGGCAGACAGCGGTATCAGTCAGTAGATATGTGCTGTTTACTTTCTTATCATATGAACAAAGCAGGTAATAGCTGAACCCACAAACCTATAGATAGATGACATTGACGGTTGTTTAGATAAAGTATGTCTGGTCTGAATGCACTTGCAAAATGATGCTTGATTAACGTTCCTACGAGCTCTTCTGATGTTTTTTTAATAATCAAGATTGCATTTAAGGCTGAAACTAACAATTATTATCATCACGGATTAGATCATGTATTTGTGTCTTAGCCAGCAGTGGAATTTAAGCTGTATAATACTTTATTTTCCGTTACTTTGTATTTCTATTTACTCCATAATATTTCAGTATAACGTTTATTTTCTGCACTATACTGGACAGTTAAAGTTACTGTGTAGATTAAAAAAACATTGCATTATGTACTTAAAATGAGCTTCACCTCTGCCACCTACAACGTAGAGGTGCTTCTTACATGTTAATGCATCAATGATAATATCTTGGAGCTTAAACAAAGAATTAATCAATTCATGGATGAGAATTGAGATTGTTGAGTCCATGAGATTTTTTTTACGAAAAAACAACACAAACATTAGATAGTTTCAGGTACTTCAACGTGATTTTCTTTGTCTTGAATCTGTATAATCTGTATTGTGACCTGCTGATGCGACTGGTCATCGACCAAATACATGTTGATTAACCAAGAAAATAATCTGCAGATTAATTGAGGATGAAAATAATTCAATGGTTAGAGGGGGGAATTAACTTTTTACGTTTGAGACCTTGAGACTAGGTGTATTTTGCAAGTACTTCTGCACTTTTAAGCCACATTTTAAACGCATAAACGTTCCTTATAAAGCAGCGTGTGTTTGAATTACTGCTTTTACAAGTAAATACTTCCTTGGACTACTTATATAAAAAAAAACCTTTTGGATACAAATAGCTCCTGTCAAACTCTGGTCAGGAAGCTTTTTAACGGTAACAGCCTCGACTGACATAACAGACTCCCAAACAATGTGACAAAGCATTCCTTCCAGCACGTCGCTGTGACGTCAGAGAAACAACTGAACTGAAAAGCTAGAATACTAAAAAAAAAAAGGAAAAAAAAAAAAGAAATGTGCCGGTAAAACAATTTTTTTTTTTTCATGTGTATCACTAAAATGACACATAGAAAATACACGGTTGTTTTCGAGTGTGGAAACAACAAAAAAAGTGCAATAAAAGCGCCAACGGTAACTTTAAAAAGACTCGCGAGCGCCTGTCAACAACATTCGAAGCACCGTTGGTTAGAAACGACGCAACAGATAACGTCCATTTTAGCTGCATCATCGCCGCTATGGCCCATGTGGAGGCACCTCATGTTAAAGCAGCGTGAACCCGCTGAACTCGCTGGCTGCTGCTGCTCACTGACAGCACGGAGCCGACGAGCCAGCAGCTAACGAGTCGGTTTGACAGGATGTAAAAAAAAAAAACAAAAAAAAAAAGATGCTGTAAGTGAAGTAAGTCACAGATATAAATACCTTTCCCGAGTCCATGGCTGCGCTGCGAGGGAAATATTCGTTCTTCTTATTCTTTTCTCTTTGTCTTCTTCTTTTTCTTTTGTTAAAGTTGACGGCGATGGAAGAGCTTCCTGGGGGTCTCCCGGTGGTGGTGCCGCTCAGAAGTCACTCATCTTTAAGGTTTTTCTTTGCTCCGCTGAAATGCCTTCAAACTTGAGGTTGTTTTTTTTTTTCTTTGGATAAACGCTTCGCAAGTCTCTGTTTTTTGGGGGGCTTTGTGTTTAAAAGCCCGGCAGCAGCTTGAGATGGAGGTCGTGTGCTGTGAGTCTGTCTCCTGCCTCGTTTCCCAGTCGGAGCTCCGGCAGCTGTAATGTCACAACTTCGTGCGTGGATGTGTAAAGTCTTCCAGGATGAAGGTGACAGGCTGCTGAAGTTGTACCGCTGTCCAACTTCTTTGGACGGCTAAAACATGCTAATATACGGCTAGCTGACGCAATGATAGTGGGATGGGTCCAGCCCAGCCTCCTAACCAGCCAATCAGAGAGCACAGAGGCGTTGACATGACAGGCTGCACGGCTGCAGGGCTGTACCCACACAGGGCACTCAAGCAGGGCTGGAATATAACTAAATACAGCTACTGTCAACTACTGTACACATTGAGGTACTTGTACTTTACATTTCCACCACTACGTTTTGGAGGCAGGTACTTGTACTCCATTACATGTATTTAATATTTAGTTACTAGTTACTTTGCAGACTGCACAGAGTTGCACACATCCTTAATCACATTTTTTTTTTAAAAATCATGTGTACATGAATGTTAATACATGTGAAATATACATTTACTTGCACTTTGAATATTAAGTACTTTCAATATATTATATTATGTCAAAACACATTTATAACAATATTTAATATATCTAAGTGCTTTTTCGTATTCACACAACTTATTACTTTATTACGATACTGAGCATAAGTACAACATTATAAGCTACGTTTACTACAGAAGTAAAAATACTCAATATACTTTGATTCAACTACTATCTGTATAGTATTGTATACTATATGTAGTTTTTTTTATACGATTTTATTTAGCTTTTTCAATACATACAAGTCAAGACAAACAAACACACTCTTGACTACAAAACAAAACAAAACCCTAAAGGCCAAGCCAAAAACAAAACAAAAATAAATAAACAAACAAAACCAAACCAAAGCACACCACGATTGCTCCACATATCCAACACATAGGTTCAGAATCCCTATCGTCATCTAAACCTTCAATACAGATATAAAGCCAAATGTCATTCCTCTTTATGGGACACCCACATCTCAAGAGGGAAATTACAAAGAATAGTGACGTCTGTGAGGTTAGCTTATCACAGGATTTGTTGGTGCTGTAATTTGTGGCAGGTGTGCGGTGGTGAGTCAGTCCAACTGCGGGCTGGTAACGCTTTCTTTAATGTTCAGTGATGATAGGATTGCAGCTTAATCCTTCAAAACCTGGCAAACCAGTTCTCATTCTTACATTAAGAATTTATATCTGGCCTACAACACCTTGGTAAATGATTTAGTCAACTTAAAACGAGCTGTTACTTACAGCTTTAAAACAGTTTATAAAGGACGCTTCATTAGAAAGTGGTATCAAATTTGATTATTGCAATATATTTCAATATAGTACATTTTTTGGAAGATCTATTGTGGTTATAGTAATCTACCAGTGATGTCAAACCAGACACATATGGAACATCACTACTTTAAAAAAAATCACAATTTCAATATTAGTGGAAAGAATTTCTACCGATCCAGTCTACACTCAGATATTAAAGGGATAGATGCCACAGTACATATTGTGTGGCAATACTATCTCAACCCTAATTCACCCAAATTCTTTTATTTTAACGTTAGAAATAATGTGAACAAGGTGTCTCAGCACAGTCCCTAGAATAGAATCTTTGCATATTGATTTCTGTAAACCACAGATACTTTAAATGTGTACTTTTCACACGTTTCATGTCGCCATTTCCACAATATCTGTCATAACACGTGTGTTTGTGAGCTGACCTCAAAACATGATTTTTCCTAGCCCTCATCAAGTGTTTTTTGTGCCTAAATGTAACTAGATCACAATAACAGCATCATCACAACATCACATTGAAAGATGCAACATAAAGAAACGTCAAATTTAAACATAGCTGTGGTTTCCAAAATGGTACGCTGCAAAATGCTTTTATCTTTTGCACAATAATGTCAAGCCTACGCAGTCCGAGATGTGATACAGGAAGTTTATGTCTGAGGTTCGGCTGCAATTGCAAAGTTGTTTTGAACAACACTTTTGATTGCTACACTTTATTTTTTACAGATGTACTTAAATGGAATGATATAATTATATTTTGCACTGATGGCTGTAATCTTATCACTTCTTGCTCTCAGGCTGGTTTTGAATGCACCATCTTTCTGGTTGCTGTCACTCATCAGCCCTCTAACAATGAGTTATTGAATCCATCCACATGTGTGATCTAATGATCTTTCACCGTGACGATATGATGTCTGCCCTCTATTCAACCCTGCCGCTGTGATCTGGGATGTTTGTTACCAAAGGCTTGAAAAAACAAATCTTAAAAACCAAAACTAGGCGCTACCTTTTGTTTGGGATTGAGGGGAGATGTCCGGTCTGAGTGTATGTAAAAAAAATTAAGAAAATAATTAGGAGCACTCAAAGGGAAATGCATGTGTTTGCACAGTGCATGAAAGCTCAGACAAAAGGGAGGTTGACGGGTCGGATTTGTCAAAATGTGTTCCCTTCCTATTTTATCTACTGCCTTTGAAACCCTGGGAAAACAATGACAGGGAAACACTGAGGAAAAGTTTGAGTGTGAACCCCAAATGAAGTCAATTGGGTTTTGTTTGTTTTTTTGCAAAAAAAATACCTTTAAATGAAGAATTAGAAACAAACACAGCAGTAAGTTTCAGTTCTTCAGCGAGTGTCACATTGTCACAACAATGTTTCCAGGAATCGCTATTGTCATTCTCACTAAAGCCAATTCCTCTATCAGTCCTTTTAAGGCAGTAAAATACAAATACATACATTTTATTAAACATGGAGATCAAATTCCTGTGCTAAAGCCAAAATGAGGGATTGCTAAAGTACTCATCCTCTTCCTGTCTAGGACCGCCACATCCAGTACACGAGCAGCGATTAGGTGACATCATCACTTTGCAGATGATGCACATGCCTTTTGTTACAGGTGGCGGGGTGGTATCCGGCTGACGCGTATTGAAACGTAAAGAAAATAATCATAATGGTGGAAGAGGAAGAACGCCTACATTCATACAGCAGCCCCAGCAGGGGTACTACGATGGGACATCTTGGAGAAAAATTACACATTATGGAGCCGTTTGTTTATGTTTGGTTTTTAACATGCAAATCCTTTGAAAGCCCCCAACAAAAACAATAACAGACATTTTGCGGGAACAAAGACCCGGGCAAATGTTCTGAAGGATGGTATTGTACACTAAATCAAACGCTCAGGATGCCAGTCAGAAGGAGTCCAAGTTTTGTCCTGTTTGGACAAAGCCTTTGCATGAAAATGAATAACTGTTAGAAACGTTTCCTCACATTGCAGCATATAATTGAGGACTGAAGTCAAGGGGAAAAACAACTACCCTGGCTCTGTCTAAAGGGGAAAATAGCCATTAACCAGCACCTCTCAAGCTCATATTACTGTCGAAAAGAGAACAATAATTGTGTCACACAAGTTGTGAACACCACACTGAAATAATATGGTGCATTCCATTTGTATTGGGAAGTCAGAGTTTCCCCGTTCACAGTTGGAAATCTCAACTGGAATGGGCGTTCCGATTGAAGTTGGATTTCCAATTCAGAAAGTCGGAAGAACCTCACGAACCCAAGGCTCGGAATCCAAGATGGCTGCTCCACACATCCGACGGTAAAGCTGTAGAATATACTGTGTCCCATTAAAACTCAAAGTAGCCTGCAAAGGCTTGTGCGCAAAATGACATGTCATCTCCCCAGCAGAGTGAGGTTTACGCTACTTTGTTAGGTTTAGGTTTACTCAGTTAAGGCACTAAATGTGAAACCCATCCTACCACCGCAAATGTAAAAATGATTCTGCGATAATTTAGAACTGGAGGAAGGAGATCGGAATCAGCTCAGAGTTCAAACAAGGTTTTAATCTTGTACGAGAGGAGCATTCACAGAGCAACACGCAGGTCTGTTACAAAGTGAAGACTCAATGTCTTAGGAGAAAAGCATGGTATTTATTTGTCTCTGTGGGTGTGTTTCCACCCTGATAGTTACTTAATTTATGCCCCCCTGCACTTAAGGAAATAGTTCCCAGAGAAGGAGGTGATAACCTTCAGTGATTATTCAATACCTTACATGGGTCATAAAACAACCTAAATCGAGGTCACAGGTTACAGGTCATGTTAAACAGTTACATTGAACATTCCCGTGTAAGACTTCAGTTCACTTCTCTCTTCATGAAGTACAACATTTCCATCACAGCAAACCCAACTTTGAGTTTTCTTGCTCTTTATACTACTGCACTGGACCAGGCAGCTTTGTTAGGAGGGAGGGCAGACTGATCTTCTCATTAGTCACGATAATTTGTTACACTTTCAGTGGTAGCTATAACAAAATAATGATTATAGCCTCATTGAATGTACAGGTCCTTGATGTTTTATGTGGCTGAGTTCGTGCTGTATGACTTCCCAGTGCACCTCTACTGAAACCCTGGGCTAATTTTCACCTGAGTGAACTGGCGGCTCAAATTCTCCTGTTCACAATGAGAGCCCGGGACTCGGCCTGTGCCCTTGTGCACGTAGGCTCTCCTGCCATGTATTCCCACGAGTCAGTGTCCATCACCAGCTTTTGTGTCTCTAATACTCTTCTCAGAACAAGTTGCAGCGCTTTCTCAGGTTTTCTCTCGATCACTTTTCGATGAATCCTCAGCATGGATCTGCTATGAAGGAAGTGAGCAACACCAAGTTACAACATAGGTAATCTGATACAGGTTTTGATTCTGGCAAATGATGAAATGGGTGTTTTTGTGCCTTAAATATCATTGGCAACTGTCCCTGGAAGTGCTACAGTTGACATAAGGTTCAAGTTCAGTTCACTTACATACAGTACTAGTGGAATAATAAAATCATACATGTTTATGACATTCATTCATTTAAAAAAAAAAAAAAAAAAGTCTGACGTTCTACGAAATGTGCTTGTTGCTTTAATCTTTAATCAGGGCATTCCTTCTCAAGCTGACCTTATTTGATCTAACCTGATATTGACAATGTAGTAAGATAAGGGATTCGGTCTATGATCGGAAATGCGACAGCAGGATGCGCGTAACTGTATCCACCTGTTCGGCAAACTTTGCATCTTTGATGGAGCTTTTCCGTAAACTGAACATGCAGACGCAAAACGGACCCTCCCAAGAGCCTGGGCTTGGGTCTATCAAAAAAACAGTTTTGTTTCCTGTTCTGCACAGCCTGGGTTGTGGTCCTGCAAAACACAAATGCATCAAAGGTGTCCTTTTATCGTGGGGTCATAACAGTACGACACTGGTGCCTGTTGTTCCTGACACGGCTGTTGACAGAACATTAAAACCTGAAATGACCTGGATTAGTGAGGTAACTCAGCAATGAAGATGCAGATTACAATTGAAGGTTGTTAAGATTCGTGGGTCAAGATATATTTTATATGAAGGCTTTCATGTAAAAAATTTGGGGGGATTTAATTAATTTTTTTATTACTCTCCAGTAAGCAAATCGTGAGTGGTCTGTAAAACCAATTAGCTGAAAAAGGAAGCCAAAAACTGCAGTTCTTTGAACAGCCACTTGGGACCATCCCCAATAGAGCCAATCCCCATGGAGCCCCGTGTGAAAATGGACAACTGTAGAACTACAGAAATAGACATGGACATAGACAATTTCTCCCTTCATGACGACTGTACAGGGGGTTAGTCTTTATATAACTTACTCAATATTATATTAATGCTTAAAGTTAAGCATAACTAAGAGCATGGGGGCTCTGAGTGACAGCTAAAAGCCCCGCCTCAACCCCACCCATGCTCCACCTCTTTGCCCATTTTTGGATTTGTAAGGGGGAAAGTGAGGAAAAAAATCCTTGATCCGTCCTTTTATCCATATCTGCACCAGTGGTTAATGGGGTCTATCCTGGGACGAGACCCATCTCCCAAGCAAGTGTCATGGAAATGTGTTCATAAGTTTTTGTGTAATCCAGGTGACAAACCAACAAACAAACAGATGGACACAGTGAAAACATAACCTCTTTGGCCAAGGTAACAATTAGCTGACAGATTCTAAAACAGTCAGTATAACTGAAGGAAATTGCAAATTTGAGCAATAACTCTCACCACTCAGAGCAAACCCCTTCACATGAGGGTAGTCATTAGATCCATTCTGATGATAAAAATATTGGTTACACTGTAGTAGCTTGAAATCAATGCAATAACAACATAACACCAGGGAGTTATAATCATTTTTATAATTTTGATTTAAATGTCTTTGACCCAGATGTGGGGCTTCCAGTATTGAGACTGTCGTGAACACAGATGCCTGGTAACACAGCAGTGACCTTCCTGAGGACCTTGTTCTCTGTCACTGCTGGAGAGTTATGGACTTGCGCTCCTGGTTGAAAGTTTTCCCTTGGCTCATGGCGAACATGTCTGGTAGGCCAAGGTCATAGACTGACCAGTCATTCATCTTTTAAGACATTTGGATTGTAATTGGCTGACATGTCTCATGGCAGGCCTACCAATGCTGGCTGTTAAAATAGTGAGAGATGCTCACGCTCTGAATGGGGCTGTACAGGGTGACCATTTCTCCCACGGGCATTGCTTACAACACCATGGATACAGCAAATCCAAAGACATGTACTCCGGGGACAAAGGGGATAAACCAGAGAGGACCGCAGATATTCGCACCACTTTCTTAGCCACGCTGGCGGCATGGCTGCAGGGAGGGAAATGTCGGTCAGTCGGTCCACTGTGAAACTGGAGCTGCTGCAGCACAATGCCAGCATGTCTAAAATTGGGACATCTGTTCGGTTAATCTACAAGTGCCGTGTCTATCAGCAGAGATTGGGAACCTGGACTGTATGTTCACACAAGCTCACTCAATCCCACTGAAATATCTAATCTGTCACTGTTAAGAAGATAAACCTATCCACTGTGTTGTCACACACCTCTCAGACAACACAATGGTCTGTATCTGCAGTCAACAAGAATGTAAATGATTTTACCTTTGCACAATGCATTCCCCTGCAGCCTCTATTACAAAATAAAATGTTAGCATTGTACATTTCTGCAGCAATGGACAGTTTGAATGTGTACTTGTAATGGGTGTCATATTACATTCAGACTACTTATGAAGTATATGAGCTAACTTTCTTGCTGGTGGCCTGACAGTTAGGCAAGTGAGCGAGGGACCAGTGTAACTGAGTATCCTTAGTGAGACCTTGAGTCATTTCCCAGCCCTCTTTGTGGCAACAAAACCAGGTATTTTAAGCCAGAATATCATCTTTTCCTAACCGTAACCAAGGTGGTTTTGTGCCTAAACCTAACCAGACCTTAAAGCTGCCATAACATAAGTCTTAATTAGCTCTACGTTTCAACAGTAATCAGTGTTATAAAGTGTTATTAAAAAGAAATAAAATAAAAAAGGAGTCTGTACAGTGATGTAGTGAGGAGGGAGAGGAATCAAAATCTTCAACATGTCTAACGGCATGTACAGTACAATGGTTATTCTGGAAATTGGGTCGAGCAGTTAATAATTATAATGTAGACCATCTTAGCTTAGCATGTTAGTTTTCTAATTAGCATCAAACACCAAGTACATCTGAGGCTGATGGGAATGTGTTGAGTTTTGCAGGTATTTGGTCATAAACCAACGTATTGGCTTATTGGGGCATTTTATTCCTTCAATCAGCAGAGAAGGAAATGGCACCAGCCAAAAACTGTTCCCGATCTCTCGTCCCATGAATTCATCTCTCTATTGTACGCTCTCTAATATGGCTGAAAATAACCAACACTTTTTCTTTGAAAATGGAAATGACAGAGAAGATAGAGATGTGGAATGACATGACACAACAAAGATCCCTGGTGAACTTGTTCATAGTCAGGTCAGGGTCAGTGCCAGAAGTGGGCTGATACTCTGCTGCTACTCTTGTCCGTCCTCCTCATATCAGGTTATATGGCCATTTCATAATAGCCCTAAATAAACTGCATTACGGTATGCGTCTGCTAGATCGGGGGCAGGCTCTTGCCAACATGCTGCATAAGGGGAGCACTGGTGAGGGTCACGGTGGAAGAGTATGTGGACTATCAGATCAGAACGCCTCGTTCTTTGGGGACCATAACTGTCTGAACAAAATTTAAACCCGTCCAAACGCTGCCAAGATATTGCAGTCCGGACCAAAGTGATGGATGAATCAACAGACATTGCCACCTCTGGAGCTGTGTCGCAAGCCTGGCTCAAAAAGGTAATAATGAAGTATCAGCCAGGGGCAACATGAAAGAAAAGCTCTGAACCTTTGATAATGAAGGTTGTTCGACTGACATTACGCTGCAAGGAATGTTGCACAGGTGTTTTCAAATCCAGGCCACCTCCGGTTTGAGGGGCTGCTTCTTTATTATAGCACGTTGGGATCAGGGATTTCCACAAGAGTATTGCAGCGGCCAGCCAATAGTTAAGAGTAGCCAGCTAGGGGGGGGGTCCGGGGGCCACCGAGGAAAACGATGCCTGCAAAAGCGGAAATTTGGTGGCCTCAACCAACCAATATGTAGAGCCATCGTGAAAAGGCAAACATGAAAGGCCTCAGGAAAATCAGGCCTCAATAAAAAAGTTCATTCCCAGCACTGAGGTTCTGCGCTTTCATTGTTTTTTTCCATTTTTTTTTAAACACCACATATCTAAATCTGATGCGATATGAATTCGTCGGCGACTCATGTACGTTGAAGTGTGTTTAACGACATCTGACAGACTGCTGCGTTGATGATCACTGATAACCTTTTACCCACTGACCTCTGACCTCGGCCTCAGCTGACAATGTTTGTATGCTTTCACAGATTTAACAACACAAATAATACGGAAAGAGTTCTCCAAAAAGGCTCTCTTTGATTTAATCCCCTATTCTTCCCAGAAGCGCCACAATTGAACCTCTGTTGTGACCGTCTAAAGCTCTGGTGAGAAATTCTGAATCCCGCTCAACTGCTTAAAACTGTGGCCCTCTTCCAAGACGCCTTACCCGGGCCACCTTAAAGCTGATGCATTTTTTACATTTCCAAACGGACAACTCTCTCCACACAAAGCACCAACAGGGTTATTTCGATTTGTGGCTTGAATGAGGGAGAGCTGTAGGTTTTCGACAAGTCTGCTGCTTGCTTGTTTTCATGTTGGAATTACTGGACTTTCAGGATTAACGCTAAATATGTTACGCAACAGAGATGGAATTCAGACGTTCAAGAGAACAATCTAAACACACCAGTTCACAGAGCTCGCGCTCGCAGCCACAGCCTTCACATTCAGCTGCTCGCATTTTCAATATCAGCTGTTAGTTTAGAGGAAAATTCATGATCAAAAACTGTCATCTTGTTATAGTTTTCACTTTCTCGTTGTCTTCGTTGACATGTTAGCACATCTGTAATTGAGATAATGGTGTCCTATAGAGGGGATCAGTTAGAGCGCAGACATACATGTCACCTACGAAGAAATTACCAGATCCTTATGACTTGTGCCAAAACAGTGGCTTATGACATAAGAGGGCTAAAGCTGTACTTGGCAGACTTACTTCTCTCTCCTTTTGTTGTAAACAAAAGCCAAGCCTCTGCTGTATTGTCACTGCATTGTCAGATGACTGCCTGGTCGTTTGAACAGAGTCATTTTTAAGACTAATTATTACAGCAGTCGGATTAGCTTACATTTTTGCTCAAATCTGGGTTGGTAAGATTGGCAAGAGCGAGCTATACTTTAAAGTATAGAACCAAAACAAATCCCCGCCTCTCCCTTCAGGCCTCCCTCCCAAGACACTCCTCCAAAACACATTAACGGACACTTAGCAACTGCACCATAGCTCTGGACCGTCCGGCTGAGAGACATGTGTGTAAACGGTGAGTGTTATGTGCTTCACAAGCTCTCTTTCGTCTGATAAATTCAAAAAGGAAAAAAAACTTTGTTCGATGCCTGGTCCCACAGTTGCTGCTCACTGCGGTGGGTGTGTGCTTTGTGCTAGCATCACTGGGTTAGCTCATTAAACTTCGAGTTGGTAAGACTGTAAAAAACAGCAAAAGCAAGCCAAAAAATCCCATCTCCTCTCTTGAGAACCGCTCCTCCAAAACACAAGGACTGCCCTCCCGTTCCTTCTTTTGGTCAGCTGGGAGATGTATGAGTGGCTAGTTCGCTACCTTTAACTCGCTCTCTTAGCTTTTTAGAACAATAATTTCATAAATAAAAACTCTTTTAAATGCTGAAATGCCACAGACATAGACAACACAAAGCAAAATAGCCATCCGAAAAGGACAGTTATACCCTGGGTGTGTGATAACTTTGCCGACACAGCTACGTTCGGCGCAGAGGCTGTGTTTTTTATGCTAACATAAGCTGCAACAGGAGCTGTGTGCTTAGTGCTACTGAGTTAGCTAGATGTGGAAGAGCAGGCTCAGTGGCTGTGTGCTGTGAACTCAGGTCATCGTTGTCTTCACTAAGCATACCCAACTACTTCATGACTCATTGTCATGTAAGAAAACAGCGATCATTATCATGACGAATGTAAAAAACCAACACAGCTATTGTTAGTACTCGCAGCTGTTGAGCTACCATGTTAGCGATGTGGAAATCTAGGCTGCACTTTCTCTCCCATTCTTGCGCTGATGGCTTCGGCAGCATGACCACCGCGCCACGTGCGGGCACACGTGCTGATGAGAAGCTACATCTGATCTACAAGATGCGTTGATGAACATGTTGCAATAAGAGCACACCTGGAAAACATTTCTTAAAGTTGCAATACAATCTCACTATAGAATACAAGACATAATCACAGCATTTTGTTCTGTGTGCTCCCAGTAATTGACAAGAACAGATTGATGATTCATTGTTTAAAATGTTTCTGCACATCAGTTGCTGTAATTTAGCTGAGTTAAAAGAGCAGGTTGGAGAGACGACCATATTCACGTGATAACACACGGGCATTGTTTCTGTATTTGTTTACTCCAAGTCTGCTAATCTCTTATTTCACTAACACAAAGAAAGTCTTTGTCCTCACACATTCGTTAGAGTTTTTAAATAACTTTGTTTGGGATCTCTCTACACTGCCTGATGGTGCTAAATGGTCTGTATCAAATACAATGAGGGTAAAACTGATACCTCGACAGTAAGAGGACCAGGAAGTCATGTTTTGTTTTTGTAAAGAATGTGTAAAATCTTTTTCCTTATATGCGAGAAGCCTGCTGTGCGAGAAAGATTCAGGTTCACCTTTTGTCACCAGCACAGGGAGGTGTTCAGGAAATGGTGCAGTGACTGTCCAGCCTACTTGCCACGCAACATTACTCAATGTAAGGTAAGAAAATAGTGCTTTTTTTCGTCTAAAGTCAAATATTATCAACACTTGCAAAATAGGTTTATATTATATGTATTTTTATTATACTTATTTTCAGATTTACATGCTTTCATGATACTCATACTGTCCAGTGCTGCAGCAGTATACTTCCACTCTGAAACACTGTTTTAGCTCCTGTCTCTTTCAGCCCCCCCCCTTCCTGAATACCCAGTCTCCTCTGATTGGCCAGCTCACACACGCCTGAGCCAATGCAGCCAACAACAACAGAGCGGCTATGCTAAATTAATTTTACGTGCCAACCTAGCCACAAGGCATGCATTAAAGCAACTGTGTTGCATGGTGATGTCACAGAGGCCCAGGAATTAAAGGCAGGACTACTGACGAGACGTTTGAGGAGCAGGGTTTTCTGTGGGAGAGATAAGTTTCTGTTGGTGTGGCCTCTGACCTTTTTAACTTTCAAGATCTTTTAAAACACATATATATAGCAATAAAGGAAAGAGAAAAAACAAAAGAAAAATAATAGGTCTCCTTTAAACAATCTTACTGTTCCCTTGTGAATCACAATATTATTTGAAAAGAAGTCTTTTTGAAAGTAAAATGTCCGTACCTAAGCAGTATAGTTAAAGTTCCCTCTGTACACCTCGAATAAATAACATTAACAGGGCTGCAGTGCTTCCATCGATGCAATTTCTGTGTAAAAGAGCAAATTATACGGAAATGTGGCAATAATCTTCAATTTGGGAAATCTTGGATGTGGCCATGGCCCTAAACTGCCATATAGTACCTGAATGTGTCATGTAATTTGCTTAAAGGCAAAACATGTCTCATTAAACAGGTTCTAAGAGATGCATCTCAAGTGACAAATGAGGTGCGGTAAACATTCAGCACACAGACAGTAAATAACATCAACATTCACCAGGGCAACAGACGCCAGAGCGGTGCAGCATGCCAAAGTGCGTGATGGCCTTTAAGAGAGTTGGCGTGTCAAATGTGGTTACTAAAGCTTTCTCAATCTCATTCATTCACTTCACCCTTTGCCTTAGAGGTTGCGAAACCAAAAGATAAAGCACAGTCGCTAACAAAAGGTTATGCGTGGCCAAAAGTGGACTTTAAGTGAGCCTTTCAATCATATCATTATTTTATTTGGCTCCATATCTGTTCTCAGATTTCTTTCCACTGGTGCTTAATTCCATTCACCTTGTCATCCGTTATGCTCAAGACAGTGGTTAAAATGGTACATTACTGTAGATTTGAGTAAAGTTTTTGAAAATTGTTGGCCTTTTTCTTCATATGAGACATCATTTTTAATTTCTGGTAGAACAGGTGCACTCATTCCAACTAAGTCAAAGTGTTGACCGAATGTGAAGTATTTAATCACTTAAGACACCAGTGAGTAATTTGAAACATTCAGAAAATGTTGCACTAATTTCAAAACAGGCCTTTCAAAAGCCTGAATTAATTAATGGATAATCTTGTTTGCTGCCTGTTTTTTGACAAACAAGCAGCAGCACGAGTTACACACAAGATGTATTATGTCAGTGCGTACTGCAGATTTATAACAACAAACACAGTACATAATGTACAAATCAATATTCAGTAAAAATGTCTGCTTTTTTTTAAAAGTAGAAAATATATAAGCAGTAAACCTCTCAGGTATAATAGTAGTGGTAATAATAAACATTATTTGTAGCAGCATTTGAAACAGTTACAAAGTGCTTTTTAAATGCAAAGAGAATAAAACGAACTGAAAGCCATAAAAAGTGGGTTAGTGGCAAGAATATGGATCTAGATTTGTGCCAAAAGAAACAAACGAAACTTCTTAAATGTCAAACAAAAATAGGAATTTGAGAGCACATAAAGCTAATTTCAAAAATTAAACTTAGAACTTGCAATCAAATGATTTGTCAAATAGTCTAAAGTATTGGTCTTTTACTCTTCTAATAATGCATTATTTTGTTTACGGTTCCCTCTGCCTGTCTCTCTGCAGCTCTGTCTCGTTTGCGCTCCCTGAAGATGACGACGACGACAATGAAGAACAACAGTAACAATCCACAACAAGAAAAACTAATGAAATATAAGTAGTTATTAAATACATATATTGTTCTTCATTGTCGTTGTTGTCATCTTCTTCTTCTCGCCGTTTTAAAGCCAGGGTCGTTTAGCGTGCTAGCTACCTACACATAGGTACTGAGCTGTGTCAGTCAAAAGCTAATTAGCCAATGGGGACGCTCTGCTGAAAAAGCCCGCCCACCCGAGAGGTTTGTGCGAAAACTGCAAACAAAAAGTCAGGGAGCGCAAACGAGAGAGAGCTGCAGAGAGAGCGCAAAGCTGAGAGTCAGCGCAAAAGTCTGAGTGGAGAGAGCGAAGCAGAGGGAACCGTAAACAAAAA